>VSMD01003744.1:0-160442 GCA_008750895.1 Mirza zaza
AGGTACCATGATTGTCAATTTTCAGAGCATGATTGGCCTATACATAACAACTTTGATACTGATGAAGTTCAGCGTGACCCAAGAGCTCTGTCTGACGTCACTGATGAAGAAGAAGTACAAGTTGATCCTCGAAAATATTTGGACGGAGATCGTGAAAAGTATCTGGAGGATCCTGCTTTTGATACCAATTACTCTACTGAGCCTTGCTGGCAGTACCCAGATCATCACGAAAACAAATATTGTGATCTGGAGTGTAGCCATACTTGTAACTACAAAACGAGGTCATCATCATATTTAGATAACTTAGTTTGGAGAGAGAGTGAAGTTAACCATTACTATGAACCCAAGCTTATTATAGATCTTTCCAATTGGAAAGAACAAAGTAAAGAAAAATCTGATAAGAAAGGCAAGTCAAAATGTGAAAGGAATGGATTGGTTAAAGCCCAGATAGCTCTAGAGGAAGCATCACAGCAGCTGGCTGAAAAAGAAAGGGAAAAGAATCAGGGATTTGATTTTGATTCCTTTATCGCAGGAACTATTCAACTTAGTTCACAACACGAGCCTACTGATGTTGTTGATAAATTAAATGACTTGAATAGCTCAGTGTCCCAACTAGAATTGAAAAGTTTGATATCAAAGTCAGTAAGTCGAGAAAAAGAGGAAAAAGGTATGGCAAATCTGGCTCAATTAGAAGCCTTGTACCAGTCTTCTTGGGATAGCCAGTTTGTGAGTGGTGGGGAGGACTGTTTTCTCATAAGTCAGTTTTGTTGTGAGGTAAGGAAGGATGAACAAATTGAGAAGGAAAACACTTACACCAGTTACTTGGACAAGTTCTTTAGCAAGAAAGAAGATACTGAAATGCTAGAAACTGAGCCAGTAGAGGATGGGAAGCTTGGAGAGAGAGGAAATGAGGAAGGATTTCTAAACAACAGTGGGGAGTTCCTCTTTAACAAGCAGCTTGAATCCATAGGCATCCCACAGTTTCACAGTCCAGTTGGGTCGCCACTTAAGTCCATACAGGCCACATTAACACCTTCTGCCATGAAATCTTCCCCTCAAATTCCTCATAAAACATACAGCAGCATTCTGAAACATCTGAACTAAAACACTCAGCAGACATTTCTCTTTGTGTTCTTTATGAAATGTGTTTTGTCTTTTTTTATTACTAGTGTTTAAAGTCATTTTTTTTTTTACTTGAATCAGATGGTGTCATTTAGTAAGAATTTTATTAGTTTTCGGTTTTTAAAATCCAGACCTTTTTTTTTTTCCTACATATGAGAGAGTTTTCATTTTAACTGGCATGTCGTTTGCACACAAAAATAAAGAACAAAATAATGCAATGCAGGAGGAGACAAAAGAAATGCACTAAGACAAGTAGAAACATTCTCTCATAGAACAGTGATCTGTTTTACAGGAAACTAATCTTGCCTTGAAATTTACACAGTGAGACTGTACATAATTGCATGAAAATATCTATTTTTTTCCTAAAACATTTTTCATTCATGAGTATTTTCAAGTTTTTCATACTGTACACATTTCTTAAAACACATGATACCAGCAACTGAAAATGAATGCCGAATTTGGTACACATGTGTTATCTACCTCAAGGTAACAAAAGTATGTGGCAAAACATATACCACCCATAGTGCTTCACAATATGCACTTCTATTTAGCCAGCGTTTATTGTAGTAAACTATTCTTAAGACTCATTCACCATTTATAAATGTTCTGGTATGCATTCTTTATAGTGAAGTGTTAATACATCACATCTTATTTATTTTAGCAAATCAGTATATTTTCTGTATTTAAAAGTTAGTTTTTAAAATTTATTTGCAAATACACTTTTTCCATTTGGCACTATGGTTTGTTGCCTACCTAGCTGAATATATGTCAGCTTATCCTAAGGCTGTCCACGTACTTAATTTACATACGTGTTCATTTTAAGTGCTCACTGTGTATAGGAATTTGTATTTTGGAGGTGCTTGATCTATCTACAAAGAAAAATTAGGAATTACTTTATTATAAAATGCTCCTAGAAGTCTTAATTGTGTTTATTTTTAAAAAAACTGTTAGACTTGTGTGCATGGAAGTAATTAAGGTACATCATTATTGTAGTTTAAAAGTTGTACATGATAAGATATTTTGTTTTTACTGTATGTTTTTACTGAATGATCTATTCCCCATCCCAAGGCAAGCATGAATAAAATTAGGTTAAATGTAGCATGTGGCATCACAGTCTCTTAGAATTTGTTTCATCTATTTTATTTTATTGAATATGTCTGTATCTTTGGTTTATCCTGTTTGAAGAAAAAAAAATAAAATATGGCCAGCAAATATGGCTCCTGTTTCTCTCTTTGGGTAATAAAAATTATCTGCTAGAAGGAAAGTTACTACCAGAATCTTTAGTTCCACTTTTCAGCATCTTTGAATTGTGGCTATGTTTCCTCACAAAAATCTTCTGCAAAAAATAATTTTATATAAAATAAAAAAGATTTAAGATTTTAAAATATAAAAATCTTCTGACATAAACCTTCATACATTAAAATGGAATGTTTTACACATTTCAAAATGATTACATAAAATGTGAAAGCTTTAAATGTATTTGTTCTTACAATACACCTTTTGTTTGCTCAAGAACTTGCCCTATTCTCCTATCTGAATATCAAACCATTCTCTAGCCTTTTCTGTTCTTTCATTCTTGTTTTGTATAACATCAATTCTATTAATAGTATCTGGCCTTCTTCCTTCCCGGTGACTGATTTCCCATTGATTTCATCTGGATTCAAAGTTTTTAAAAAAATGCAGATATTTTCTGGATGAATACTGTCATGTGTTATGAATTTAAACATTCAAAAGGGCAAGCTCTGAAGTGCAGTCATGAGAAAATTTGTGGAGAGGAGAGATTGGAAAAAACAGGACACTTGTAGTCAGAGCTGGGCAGGGTGCAGAATGCAGAGACTGAGTATTGCAAGAGTGTCAGACATAGAAGGCAAAGGAATAATATGATGCTTGCTAATCTAAATTCATTCTGAGAATCATAATTAGCTTTGAATAAAAAATGCTGTTGCACCTGAGGGAGGCCTAGAACCTGTTTGCTTACTGGGAAACTTGCTCCTGGACTTAATCTACATTCATTACTGTCACTTTGACAGTTTTTTTGGCTACATGCATAACGGTCTGACTGCAGTTGACTATGTTTTGACTTTTTAAAGCCATCAAAGAAGATAGAACGTAAGTAACTTTGAAACTCTTGATACAAAATATGCCTGCTTCAGGGGGACCCAGGCTGGGTATTAAGTTGTACAGTCAATTTCCAACAAATGCTGAGCCTACCATTTATATTCCCCCTTTTACAATCAAAATGTTTACAGGGTAATGAAGATTAATGTATCTTTTAAAGAAATGTTAGTGTTTGGGGTTTTAGAAAGATGACTTGGCGATTAGAATGTAAGAATGGTAACAGGCAGAAGACATTGGCTCTGCTTATTGGCAATGAACTGCCAACACCAAGGTTGCATCTAGATTGGTCAAAAAACAAAACTTAACCATCTTAGGCCGGGCGCGGTGGCTCAAGCCTGTAATCCTAGCTCTCTGGGAGGCCGAGGTGGGCGGATCATTTGAGCTCAGGAGTTCGAGACCAGCCTGAGCAAGAGCGAGACCCCATCTCTACTATAAATAGAAAGAAATTAATTGGCCAACTAAAATATATATAGAAAAAATTAGCCGGGCATGGTGGCACATGCCTGTAGTCCCAGCTACTTGGGAGGCTGAGGCAGCAGGATTGCTTGAGCCCAGGAGTTTGAGGTTGCTGTGAGCTAGGCTGACGCCATGGCACTCACTCTAGCCTGGGCAATAAAGTGAAACTCTGTCTCAAAAAAAAAAAAAAAAACTTAACCATCTTAAACCATTTAAGTGCACAACAGTATTAACTATATTCATAATAGTACAACGGATCTCTAGACCTTCATCTTGAAAAACAAACTATGTGTACTGAACAACTCCCCTTTTCCCCAGAGCCTGACAATTACCATTTCTATTTAAGAGTTTGGTTATTTTAAATATCTCATAAATTTAGAATCAGGCAGCATTTGTTTATGACTGTCTAATTTCACTTAGCATAATGTCCTCAAGGTTCATCTATGTTAAAGCATATGACAGATTTTCTATTTAAGTTTGAATAAGATTCCTTTGTATGTATGTACTATATTTTCTTTATTCTGTAAGTCCCGGGCTCAAGCGATCCTTCTGCCTCAGCCTCCCGAGTAGCTGGGGAAATAGGTGCATGCCACTGTGCCAGGCTAATTTTTCTGTGTTTAGTAGAGACAGGGTCTCACTCTTGCTCAGGCTGGTCTCGAACTCCTAGAGCTCAAGCAGTCCTGCCAAGGCCTCCCAGAGTGCTAGGATTACAGGCATGAGCCACTGCACCCAGCCCCCATTCATCTGTTGATGGATGTTTAGGTTGGTTCAACCTCTTGGCTATGTGAATAATGTTGTAACAAACATGGGTGTGTGAATATTTCTTCAAGATGCTGTTTTCAGTTATTTTGGATCTATACGCAGAATTGGGATTGTTGGATCATATGGTAGTTCTATTTTTAATTTTTTGAGGGACCACCATATTGTTTTCCATAGCAGCTACGTATAGCATTTTGCATTCCCATCAACAGTGCACAAGAGTTCCAATTCTACATCTCTGCCAGCACTTATTTTCTGGTTTTTGGATAGTGGCCATCCTAAGGGGTGTGAGGTGATATCCAGTGGTTTTGATTTGCATTTCCCTAATGATTAACAATGTTGAACATCTTTTATGCTTCTTGGCCATTTGTGTATATTCTTTGGAGAAATGTCTTCAAGTCCCTGCCCATTTTTTAATTGGATTGTGTTTTTGTTGAGTTGTAGCAGTTCTTTATATAGTCTGGACATTAACCCCTTATCAGATACATGGTTTGCAAATATTTTCTCCACTGATAAGTCATCTTTTCATTTTGTTTCACTGTTTTCCTTGCTACACAGAAGTTTTTAAGTTTTATGTAGTCTTATTTAATTTTTAGTTTTTGCTTTTGTTGCCTGTGCTTTGCTGTCACATATCTAAGAAATCATTGCCAAATCCAATGTCATGAAGCTTTTCCCCTGTTTTCTTCTAGAAGTTCTGTAGTTTCAGGGCTTATGTTTAGATCTTTAGTCCATTTTGAGTTAATTTTTGGGTATAGTGTAAGGTAACTGTAAGGTAAGGGTCGAGCTTCCTTCTTTTCCAGGTAGATACTCAATTTTCCCAATATCATTTGTTGAGGAAACTACCTGTTCCCCCATTGTGTAGCCTTGACATGTTTGTCAAAGATCAGTTGATCGTATACATGAGGGTTTAGTTCTATGTTCTCTGTTCTAAAACGTCCTTTGTCTTATGACAATTTTTTACTTAAAGTCTATTTTTTCAGATATAAATATGGCCACCTCTGCTGTCTTTTCATTACCATTTGCACGGAATATCTGTTTCTATCCTTTCACTTTCAGCATTTGTATGTCCTTTTATGTAAAATGAATCTCTTTTAGACTGCATATACAGTCAAGTGCCACATCATGCCTTTTGGTCAATGAAGGACTATATATTTGACAGTGGCCCCATAAGATTATAACACTGTATCTTTACTTTTGTTTTTTTTCCTCCCGAGACAGGGTCTTGCTCAGTCGCCAGGCTGGAGTGCAGTGGCCTCATCGTAGCTCACTGTAACCCCAAACTCCTGGGCCAGAGGGATCCTCTTGCTTCAGCCTCCTGAGTAGCTGGGGACTACAGCCACATGCTGCCATACCTGGCTAATTTCTCTATTGTTTGGAGAGACAGGGTCTATTCTCTTACTCAGGCTGGTCACCGCAAAAGCAATCTCATCTCAGCCTCTCGGACATGCACCATCCTACTGTACATTTTCTATGTTTAAATATACAAATACTATTGTGTTACAATTGCCTGTAGTATTCAATACAGTAACATGACATATAGGTTTGTAGCCCAGGAGCAATAGGCTATAGCACATAGCCTAGCTATGCAGTAGTAGGATGTCCCATCTAGGTTAATGTAAGCACACCTTATGATAGTCACACAAAGACAAAAATTGCCTAATGATGCATTTCTCAGAATATATCCTTGTGATTAAGCCACATGACTGCAATTGTATTTTTAAAAATCCATTCAGCCATTTTATGTCTTTGGGTTGGGAATTTTTTATTTAATTTTTTTTTTTTTTTTGAGACAGAGTCTCACTCTTGTTGCCCAGCTAGAGTGCTGTGGCGTCAGCCTAGCTTACAGCAACCTCAAACTCCTGGGCTCAAGCAATCTTCCTGCCTCAGCCTCCCGAGTAGCTGGGACTACAGGCATTCACCACCATGCCCGGCTAATTTTTTCTATATATTTTTTTAGTTGGCCAATTAATTTCTTTCTATTTTTAGTAGAGACGGGGTCTTGTTCTTGCTCAGGCTGATCTTGAACTCCTGAGCTCAAACAATCCTCCCAGAGTGCTAGGATTACAGGCGTTAGCTACCACGCCCTGCCTGGGTTGGGAATTTTAATCCATTTTCATCTTTAAAAAATACTGATAGAGAAAGGCTGAGCATTGCCATCTTGTTCATTGTTTACTTTTCTTTTTTTTTTTTTTTTTTTTGAGACAGAGTCTCGCTTTGTTGCCCAGGCTAGAGTGAGTGCCATGGCGTCAGCCTGGCTCACAGCAACCTCAAACTCCTGGGCTCAAGCGATCCTCCTGCCTCAGCCTCCCGAGTAGCTGGGACTCAGGCATGCGCCACCATACGCCCGGCTAATTTTTTTTTTCCCTATATATATTGGCCAATTAATTTTTTCTATTTATAGTAGAGATGGGGTCTCGCTCTTGCTCAGGCTGGTTTTGAACTTCTGACCTCGAGCAATCCACCTGCCTTGGCCTCCTAGAGGGCTAGGATTACAGGTGTGAGCCACTGCGCTCAGCTGGAATATCCATTTTAAAAATAACATTTTCAAATTTTGCTCCTACAAACATCTTTGCAGTGAAGATTCCTGTGAACATGTGTAAGAGTATCTTTAAGGGCATACATCTCGAAGTAGAATTGCTAAGTCATAGAGAATGCGTATCTTCATCAATGAGATGCCATATTGCTATCCAGAAGTGGTTGCACTGATTCGCACTCCTGCCAGCAGTGTACGAGAGTTCCTGTTCATCTGCATCCTTCCAAAGAAACCACGTCTTTTCCATTCAATTAGTTCAGACTTGCTATGCTCAGTTTACTTTTAAGTACAGTGGGAATCAAAATTTCTTTAATTTTAAACAACTGCATGACAGAAAATCATGACTACACCTTAGGGATCCTATGTAGCCATGACAATGATGAGATTGCCTTGTTTCTTATTTCCTACTGCTCCAGTCACCATAGCTGGGGAACAGAGAGTATAAATCATAAAGACTGAACAAATTATATAATTTGCACTGGAGCCCATATCTAAGGAGTAAAAGTAGAGCATCATGAATTAAATAGTGTTTTCAGAATAAAGCCCCCTATATAATATCACCTTTGCTTCTAGGTTCAAATTCTACTGCAAAATATTACTCCTTACAAAATCATTTTATTTGAAAGTACTGCTTCCTATCAGATGTGTTTTATATAGAGCACATTTAATTAGTAGGCTGATCATCTGAACCACTCACCTAATCTCAGACTTTTCAGGTCCTGCTTACTACTATTGAATTCAAAACTAACAGAGGCTCTTCCCCTAAGTAAGTCTGTTGTGTACGCAATGTTAGCCAATGTAGTTTTACTTTATGCCTGCTTGTGTGAGAACTACTCATCATTCAGGTCTAGCACCTTCTGAGTTGAAAAGAAAGGACTGAACTGGGAAATGGGAAAGCTGAGTTATGGACCCAGTCTCACCAGTGCCTCACTCTCTCTGTCCCTTGGGTGTTACTTAATCTCAGTGAGCTTGAATTCCTTTTTAACTATTAATAGAAGATGCATGTTAGTTGAGCCTGACAACATAGTCTACCTGGAACAACTTCTGAACAGGACATCTTGAATTCTAACTCATAATAGCACAATGATTAGCCCTTAACCAGGATATGCTGCTTATAGATTTTTACTAATATTTCTATAATACCTATATTGGACTGGGTACATTAATCTGCCTTATGAGCCAAATGAGAGAAGCTGTATGCTCAGTGCACCCTTACTAGTTCAGGGATAGAGAAAGGCAAAAGTATTGGAACCTGGGACTTGTTTACCTTTGAAACAGCAGTTTGAACTCACCAAGCTCTTTCCTCCTATGGCCTAGGGCAGTCTCTTGAAATAAGCCATGAAAGAAAAGGATCTTTGTGAACTCTTCTAGTGTTTGGTATGTAACAAGTATCTTACAGAAGCGAGGGGTGTTTGATCATCTACCCTAGAGAACTGCTTTAGTTACCGTGCAGAACTCTACCAATGAAATCCTACTGGAGTTGCATATTTATCTTGGATGCCTTGGTTATAATGCAGCGATGGCGTTACAAAGCTAGCTAAGCAGAGCGCTTAATTTCCACGTTACATCTGCACCACCTTGGCTAAGTTTCAGTGCTGCTGCAGTTGGGTAACTGGGGGTGGTAGTGCCAGGTCTGAGATGCTACTCCTGGTTCAAACTCCAATCCAATCCTATTTCTTCATGCCCAACTTAAACCACAAACTTGGAGTCATGTCTGTACACTTGGACTCTGCTTCCACTTGTACTTACCGCTCCTACACCCACCTGACTTGGACTGAGGTGACCTCAGCTGCCTGCTGAGACATTGAACCTTGCAGTATTTGCACAGCGCTTAATGAGCACACACACACGTCAGAGTCAAGTTCAAACTAAGCTTAAAATTGCATTCTACTGCTTACCAGCCTCGTACATGTTATTCGGCCACTTGGTTTAGGGCTAATGATAACCCAATTCGAAGGATTGTCGTAAGAATTAAATGAGATGCCCTACACAAAGCCTTTTAGCATGATGCCTGGTACAGAATAAGTTATCATTTTCCTTGTCCTGTTTGAATTATTGCCTGTGCCTCCCACATTGGACTAGAACACTGAACTTTGACCTTGACTCTGCCTTCAGTATTCATTCCCCCATTTTTTTTAGACAGGGTTTCACTTTGTTGCCCAGGCTAGAGTGCAGTGGCCTCATCATAGCTTACTGCAACCTCAGCCTCCTGAGTAGCTGGGACTATGGGCACATGCCACCATACCTAGCTAATCTATTTTTCTTTTTTGCAGAGACGAGGTCTCACTATGTTGCTCAGGCTGGTCTTGAGCTCCTGGCCTCAAGTGATCCTCCCACTTCAGCCTCCCAAAGTGCAGGGATCACAGACCTGAGTCACTGTGCCTGGCCTCCCCCAACCTATCTTGATTTCTGGCTAGAAACCATGAAGATGGTTTTCTGCTCTAACCTTACTGCTCATCAGCTCTACCCAACTTCTAGCTGCAATTTTCAGTTCTTTCTCACTAGCCCAAACCAATTCTGGGTAAACAGCTCTCAGACTCCTAAAGACTAGACTGAATCCACGTTCAATTTCTGTGTCTCTTGGGAATAGTCTACATTACTCCTCTCCCCATGACGAGCATTTTCATTTGGAAGCCAGAGCCCTGGAGTCATTTTCCACTCCTCTGAGAACCAACATCCCCTCCATTAGTGAATCCTATGGCAATATCCAGAGTCTGACCACTTTTCACGTCCCCACTGCTGCGCTGTGATCAATCCACCCTCGTATCTGCTCAGCGATGGCAACAGCCTCCTAATAGCTCTTCCTGCCCCTCCCCTGGCTACCCTTCGGTTTATTCTCACCACCAGGGTGATCCTTTTCAATACTAAGACCATGCATTCCTGTAGTTTCTCATGATCTGCACGGCTCCCCCTCCTCGGTAAATGCCAGCATCTTTAGCAGGGCTTACAAGCTAACTCTCTTTCCTGAGCTCACATAGCTCTCACCACAATGTCCCTCGCTCACTCCCACCTTAGCGTGTTTATATGTTCTTCCTGCTGCCCGGAAAGCTCCTGGCCCAGAGAGCTGCATCACTCCCTCCCCTCCCTTCTTAGAAGTCTCTTCAAATGTCACTTCATCGCAGAGACTGTGTCTGAGCCGTGCACGTAACACAGCACACATCCCATCAGTCACATGCCCCTGCCCCTTGGTGTGTCTTTCCAGCACGTGACCACTTGCACATCTTCATTTACAGATTCTCTTTCTCCTTCCACTTAGAACATAAGCTGCTCTAGGCAGGGGCTTCGCGTGTTTTGTTCATTGCTGTACCCCAGCCCCTAACACAGCACTTGACACGTGGCAAGCACTCAATATTTACTGAATAAAGGTATGAAGGAAACTAATGACATCTGCCTGTTTTCTGAATTCTTTCTGGATTGACAGTTCTCTAGAACAGTGAGGCTCTACTGACAGTTCTGGGGTTTGCTTATTAGTTTTTGGATCAAGATATAGTACCCATATTTCTCCAGCTTTGTATAATTTGCAGAGCAGCGTCTAGAATTTTGGGGTTCTTTACACGTGACTCTCCAGAACCAGCAAGCTCTGAGTCGCACTCCCAAGAGCAGTCAGAAATTCTCGGAAAATGTGAGTCTGGTCTGGCCGGTTTATTATCCTGAATTGCACTGTTGAATGTGCGCACAATTGACTTAGGTGAACAATTTGTATTGCTCTGAGTCAGCTGCTTGACTGTTCCCCTGTTCTCGCTGAGATGACTGTACCTGTCAAGATTGCACAACATGTTCGTGACCTAGTAAAGACGGTGCAGTGCAGTTTGTTTTTCAACTGCCTCAGCACTATCGCTGCTAATCGTAACCTTGGCAGATGGGCCGGGCCCAGATTCTGTGTCTATTTCAGGATCTTTGGCAACATAAACCATCTCATGCTAGCCTTTGCAGAAAGGGGAAACTGATCGGGATTCAAGGTGACTCGTGGAGCCCAAGAACTGGATCTTGGGAAGAACCTGAACCTGGTGGGGGGGAGAGGGGAGGGGTTTGGGGGTCCCAGCCCAAGGGAGGACTCTGCATCAACCAACTGGGCTTCTGATCCAAACGGCTGCAGCACCCGGCTGCTCATAGCTCCAACTGCATATTTTACCCTTCCAGCTACATAGCATTCTTCCGTCTGTCTGTCCGTCCCTCTATTTCTCTCTCTCACGTCAAAGTTTCTATGAAAGCAAATCATACTGGCCCACCTCTAGTGCAGTTAGGTATGGCCAGGTGGGAGGGGTATACTGAGGAAGCACTGCTGCTGGGGGGGTCAACCCTTGTAGGTGGGCAGTGGAAGGCAAGAGTGTCATTTTTGGCTGGCTGTCCCCAAACGGACCTTCATCACATGGTAATAAGTGAACTCTTTCCTGTTATTTTTCAGTCAGCTGCCAGACATGCTTTCTCCCACCTGAACCCCTGGGGTCCTCCAGGCACTGATGCCACTAGCTTGTGTCTTGCTGGATTCATCAGGATAATCTACAGCTTTGCCCATCACAATCCCTTGATTTGTGTGTGTAGTGTTCGGTGATTTTTAGGGCATACTTCTATATTTCATGAGGATTTCCAAGTCATCATCCTGTGAGGTCCATAGACCAGATGTTATTCTCCCTAACTGCAAGCGAAGGATACAGAAATAAATTAAGCAACTTGCTCCATTTTGTGCAGAGGTGGAGTCAGGACTAGAATTCAGGGTACCTAAAGTTTAGATGGATGTTTCTCAATCATCTTATATGAATAAAAGTATACTCTATCTTAGGTGTCACACCATACGATATATTTCATTTTTGGTGTTGATATTAAATTTTAAGCTATGGGTTTAACAATTTTTAATTTTAAAATATGTATGTTTTAATTTTTATACTTCTATTACTTTACCTTCATGTCTAACACTTAAAATTATATTAAGGTAATATTTATATTTACTTAATTTCTTTTTTTTTTTTTTTTTTTTTTTTTTTACAGAGTCTGGCTCTGTTGCCCAGGCTAGAATGATAGAGTGAGTGCCATGGCGTCAGCCTAGCTCACAGCAACCTCAAACTCCTGGGTTCAAGCGATCCTCCTGCCTCAGCCTCCCGAGAGGCTGGGACTACAAGGCATGGGCCACCATGCCCGGCTCATTTTTATATATTTTTAGTTGGCCAATTAATTTCTATTTTTAGTAGAGATGAAGTCTCGCTCTTGCTCAGGCTGGTCTCGAATTCCTGACCTTGAGCTATCCTCCCGCCTCAGCCTCCCAGAGTGCTAGGATTACAGGTGTGAGCCACCATACCCGGCTTAATTTCTTTTTTTTTTTCCTTTTATTTCATCATATCATGGAGGTACAAATATTGTTAGGGTTACAAATATTGCCCCTGCCCCCTCCCTCCCCCCGATATGTCCAATCTCCTGGTGGTGTGCATCACACACGTTATGGAAGCATACACCCCTTTCCTCCTCCCCCCTCCTGCCTGCCCACCACCTGATAAAAAGTTTTGTTTTGTTTTGTTTTTTGACATTTTGGTTACATTGTATCTTTGCCTCTCCCTAAGAAGGGTTAGAGTTATGCCCTTACCCTCCAAAATGCTCGCCACATCCCTAAGTTAATTTCTTTATATATCATCATAGTTGTATAATTTATGATTTACCAACTATATCACATCTATGGTTTATCATCCTCTAGAACATAAGCTCCATGAAGGGAGGGACCTTTGTCAGAGTTCTCCACTGATGGCCCTCACCAGCTGGCACAGAGCCCATGTGTCATAAACTCTCAAAGATTTGTTGAATCTATTTTTGATTTAACGCAAATGCATAGATGTCATTTAACACAGTTTTGGTACTTTTTCTTTCCTTTGCTTGGCTCTGCCCATCTGTACCCTTCCTCTCTCTATCAGAAAGCCCCACAACACACACCAAGTAATCATATATATCCTTAGTGTCCCTATTTTAGATACATATATTTATGTGTATACACACATGCACATTATGCACACATATATGTATGTGTGTATATACACATGTACACATATACATATGCACTTTGTTTTTATTTATTTATTTTTTGAGACAGAGTCTCACTTTGTTGCCCAGGCTAGAGTGAGTGCCGTGGCGTCAGCCTAGCTCACAGCAACCCCAAACTCCTGGGCTCAAGCAATCCTACTGCCTCAGCCTCCCGAGTAGCTGGGACTACAGGCATGCGCCACCATGCCTGGCTAATTTTTTCTATATGTATTAGTTGGCCAATTAATTTCTACTTATAGTAGAGATGGGGTCTCACTCTTGCTTAGGCTGGTTTCGAACTCTTGACCTCGAGCAATCCGCCCACCCCAGCCTCCCAGAGAGCTAGGATTACAGGCGTGAGTCACCGTGCCCGGCCACATATGCACTTTAGAGTTTACAAAAGGATTGTTCTTCAAAAAGGAGATGATGTTGGAATAAACTTTCTTGTGAACATGTCACCTTAAGACAAGGAACCTACCCGAGTCATTGATCTAGCTACCTTCAAACACAGACAGGAGAAAACACAGGAGTTCTAACACTTCTAACAAATGTTAATTTATATACCATCTGGACTCACAGATGTCAATTGAGTTCAGTGTCCATAATGACCAATGAGCATAAAAGCACTTGAGAGGTTCAAGTCCGTGTTTCACAAAATATACACTAAAATTTGAAGCTCTGATGTTTCACTTTCAGGACTACTTTCAGGACTAACCAAATATGTGACTTGGGTTTTGTTCTTATAAATGTTCTCATCGCCAGTTCTCTTAGCACTATCTCCTAAACAGCTTCACTGTTTACAGTCCGTCTCCTGCACTCCTGGCATTGCCAGGCCTTTATCTGTCCAGAAGCTGAGCGGAAAGGCACCAAGTCATTCTTTCTAGCTTAAAAAAGTAGTAAAAGCTCATTGTTGAAAAATTAGAAAATGCAGGTAAGCAAATGGAAAAATTCCTCATAATCCCGTGTCGCCTAGGAATGACCACTGTTGATCACTATAATATTTTGAGTCTACAGGTATTAAAACCAACAAAGTTCAATTACTACTAACACTGATGGCTTGAAATGGATCGTAAGAAAAGTTGCAGAGCAGTATGTAAAATACCCCAATTGTGATAAAACCACCCACATCTGCCCAAGCTAATTGCTTTATTTTTTTCCATATTTACAAAAGTAAAAATTATTCAAAGGTGCATAAAATAATAATTTCTCTTTTCCCTGTATCATACTCTCTCCCCCAAATCACTAGAGGTAACTACTGTTAATAGCTTATCATGCATTTATCCAGAATTTTTTTTACATGTATACAAAACATAGGCACTTGGTTTTATCAAAATGGGGATATTTTACATACTGCTCTGCAATTTTTCTTCTCTCAATGATACCTTTCAAGCATCAATGTTAGTATCAATTGAACTTTGTTGTTTTTAATACGTACAAGGGTATACAATTAGGAGGATGCATCATTTCTAGAACCAATATCCTAGGAATGGCCCCAGAGTAATTAGTGTTCTTTGTGTGCCCTTGAACCATTTCTGAGGATTCACTTTTAGAAGCAGTAATGCTAGAGCCAGTCTTCTTGGAATGAATTTCGGAGGATCCCCTAGGTCTGACTTTTAACCTGTCTGCCTTAGTGTAGCTGAATGATTTTCAACTAATACTTCTCACTCAGAGTGTGCCATGCCCGTCAGAAATGTGCATCTCAATTCTGGATTCAAAACTGCCCTCCAAAAGGCCAATGTATACCCCAAAACAGACCCCCCCCTTCCCCATCCGGGTCCCCATTCACCTTCGCTCTGGCCAGCACTGCGTGTCATCGGGGAGTTCATCTTTTCATGATTTTAAAGGACACTCTCAAAATATGTTGTGCAAGTTGCAAAAGCCCCTTATAACTCACATTTAAAAATTTGTCTAGTGTCTTTTCATTTAGATACTTAAATTTCAATTGAGCTCAATCCGTTAGTACTGTCCTTTGTATATTCTAAGTTTTGTATCATACCAAGAATGGGCCTCCCCACAATAGTTACTGAACTAGTCATCTACATGCTTAAGGTTTGCCTTACACCTACGTCCATAAATAATCCACCTCACATTTAATAGTTTCATTTTGATATAATTTACATGCCATACAATTTATCCTTTAAAAAGCATGCAATGAGATGTCTTTTGCTATATTGACAGGACTGTGCAACGATCACCAGACTCCGAATTCAGAACACTTTCATGTCCCCTGAAAGAAGCCCTGTCCCCAGGAGCAGTCACTGCTCAATCTATCCCCCATGTCCCTGCACCCACTAGTCTACTTTCTATCTCTATAGATTTGCCTATTATATTTCACATAATGAGTCCATATAATATGTGGTCTTTTGTGACTAGCTTCTTTCATTTGGCTTAATGTTTTCAAGGTCCATCCATGTTGTAACATGTGTCAGTACTTTTTTTCCCCTAAATAATAGTCCATTGTATGGTTAAATCACAATTTGGTTAGCTCCCCGTCACTTGATAGACCTTTGGGTTATTTTCACTTTTTGGCTATTACTATGTACATTGACATATAATTTTTGTTTGGAAGTATGTTTTCTGTTCTCTTGGGTATATACCTAGGAGTGTGATTAAGAGTCATATGGTAACGTTTAACTTTTTGAGGAACCAGTAAACTGTTTTCCACAGTGGCTACACCACTTTACATTTCCACCAGTGATGTATGAGGGTCCCAATTTCTTCACATCCCTGCCAACACTTGTTATTGCCTGTCTTCTTAATTATAGCCCTCTCAGTTTTGTGAAGTAGTACTGTATTTTTTTTTTTTTTTTTTTTGGGAGACAGAGTCTCACTCTGTTGCCCAGGCTAGAGTGCCAAGGCGTCAGCCTAGCTCACAACAACCTCAAACTCCTGGGCTTAAGCAATCCGTCTGCCTCAGCCTCCCGAGTAGCTGGGAGTACAGGCATGCGCCACCATGCCCAGCTAATTTTTTCTATATATTTTTAGTTGTCCAGCTCATTTCTTTCTATTTTTAGTAGAGATGGAGTCTTGCTCTTGCTCAGGCTGGTCTCGAATTCCTGACCTTGAGCTATCCTCCCGCCTCAGCCTCCCAGAGTGCTAGGATTACAGGTGTGAGCCACCGCACCCGGCCTGTACTCTAGTTTTGATTTCTATTTCCCTAATGACTAAATCATGTTAAGAGCTTTTGTGCTTATCGGCCATTTCTCTGTGTGTGCGTTTTTTTTTAAGAGACAGCGTCTCACTGTGCTGCCCAGGCTGGAGTGCAGTGGCTATTCAGAGGCACGATCCCAGTGTACTATAGCCTCAAACTCCTGGCTTAAGCAGTCTTCCTACCTCGGCCCCCTGAGTAGCTGGGCCTACAGGTGCGTGACACCATGCCTGGCTGCCATTTGTATATGTTTACTGGAGATATATCTCTCCAGATTTTTTGACCATTTTTTGACTGCATTGTCTTTTTATTACTGTAAGAATTCTTTACATATTCTAGTTACAAATCCCTTACCAGATATATGACTTGCAAGTAGGTTCTCCTATTCTGTGGGTTGTCTTTTCATAGAATGAATTGGGAAACCTACCTTCCTCTTCTGTTTTTGGAAGAGTTTGCAAAAGATTGGTGTTAGTACCTCTTTGAATGTTTGGTAGAATTCACCAGTAAAGCCATCTGGGCCTGGGCTTTTCTTTGTGGGAAGTTTTAAAATCAATTACTAATGACCAGGTTTATTTTTCTGTGTGATGTTAAGGTGGGACTCTAGCTTAATTTTTTTCTAAATAGCCAATAGTTCTAACACCATTCACTGAACAGTCTACCTAATTCCTACTAATTTTAAATGCCACAGAAACTTATTTGGACCATTCTGGATCTTGATTGCAACCTTACCCCTTTGTGCCTGATGAGGCACAAAGTGACTTTGCTTTACCAGTGGCTATAGTGGTAGGGCCTTGAGGTTGGGAAATATTAATAGACGGCACCAGGACATGGACCGTGACTTCCCTGCCATTGCTGATGTGTCAGTGCGGTCTGGACTGCACACAGGACCCACGGACACCCCGAAGGCTTTGTCCCCTAGGCTGGGAACATATCCCTTGGATACCTGCCTGCTCAAACCTCAGCAGAGGGCCAGGCCAGGCCAGAGGGCAGCACCCAGTGCACTGACCTGGATTCTCCCATCTCTGCTGACTCTCTGGACTTTGGAGTCTACTTGTTCTGCTGGATCTACCCAATTTTCCTGCCCCTCCCGGCACTCATGTTCTTTCCGGACCTTGGACTTGGACTTTTAATGCACATCACAGCTTCCACCCTCCCCTCCGCCCTTGGGAACATTGAGTCCTGGACTCTTATTTTCTTTCAGATCCAGGGCACTGACTGTACTAATCAGCCATTCGTCAGCCTCCAGTGCATGCTTCTGCTCATCCCGACCCAGCCCGTGACGGCTCACGACCCAGTCTGGACACGTCTCCCTCAGCCACTACACCCAGGAGACAGGACCCTCTGCTTGATTCTGCCTCATCCTCACTCCTCTTCCCTGATGCTATCACACCCCACAGGTGCCTGTGAAGCCAGGAAACGAGGCGGTTGAGAGCAAGAGTGAATGGTGAGCAGAGACCAGGACTGACCCCTGCAGGACACCAACATTCAGAGGCCAGAGAGGGGAGGCATGGCCAGCAACAGGAAGAAGTGACGTAGTGGACAGAAAACCAAGAGAACAGGGTGACTCAGAAGCCGAGAGAAAAGAATGCTCCAGGCCGGGCGCGGTGGCTCACGCCTGTAACCCTAGCACTCTGGGAGGCCGAGGGGGGAGGATCGCTTGAAGTCAGGATTTGGAGACCAGCCTGAGCAAGAGTGAGACCCTGTCTCTACTAAAAATAGAAAAAATTAGCCGGGCATGGTGGTGCATGCCTGTAGTCCCAGCTACTCGGGAGGCTGAGGCAGGAGGATGGCTTGAGCCCAGGAGTTTGAGGTTGCTGTGAGCTAGGCTGATGCCACCATACTCTACTCTAGCCTGGGTGAGAGAGCAAGACTGTCTCCAAAAAAAAAAAAAATGCTCCAGCACAAAGGGCGAGGTCAGCAGTATCTAATGCTGAGGGAAGTCACATAAGATGCAGATTGAAAAGTACCCAACTTAGCAACATGAAGATCATTGGTGACTTTAACAAACTTCTGTGTCCATGGTCAGGTAACTCCACTATTTGAAATCCTTCAAGGGCTCCCTGGTGCCCCCCACCCCCAGATAAAGTATCCTTCACTCCAGCATTTTACTACTTTCACCTTCTCACCACAGGCTCCAGCCATGCTGAGCTTCTTTTTAAGTTTTTATTTATTTATTTATTTTTTGAGCCAGAGTCTCGCTTTGTTGTCCAGGCTAGAGTGAGTGCCGTGGCATCAGCCTAGCTCACAGCAACCTCAAACTCCTGGGCTCAAACGATCCTCCTGCCTCAGCCTCCTGAGTAGCTGGGGCTACAGGCATGCACCACCATGCCCGGCTAATTTTTTCTATATATCTATTAGTTGGCCAATTAATTTTTTTCTATTTATAGTAGAGAGGGGGTTTCACTCTTGCTCAGGCTGGTTTCGAACTCCTGACCTCGAGCAATCTGCCCACCTCGGCCTCCCAGAGAGCTAGGATTACAGGCGTGAGCCACCGCGCCCGGGCCATGCTGAGATTCTTATATGGACAGATGCCACATTCCCTCTTGCTCCTGTGTTGTTTCTGCCTGGAACTCTTTCTTCTCAAACTCCCAAATGCCCTGTCCCCACTAGCTCAAGTGCCACTTCCTCCAGGAGGCTTTCCCTGACCCCTCGGGTTTGGTTGGGTGGTTCTCATCTCTCTTCCCATAGCATCCTGTGTGGGTATAAGGTACATTTTCCCCTAGAGGCATGTCTTGTCCACCTTCGTTCCCCCAGTCCTCTGGCCAGGGCCTATCCCTCTATTTCCCCCTGCATGCAGTGAAGCTAGCCTTAGCTGTGGAGGTGGATCCAGCCTCGCTTGGACCAGACAACCAGACATTTGCAAGCCAAATTGGCCATGAGCCACAGTCTCTGGTTTCATGGAGGTCAAGTTTACTAAGAGACCTAGGCCAGGAGTGAAATTCCTGGCAACCCGGTCCTTAGGGCCATTAGGTTGCAAAATCCCCAATGTTGACAGGTCAGTGGCTTTTCATGGCACTATCTGTGCCTCCCCACTCTCTCCTACCCTCCCCAGTCTCCTGTCCCAGGTCCCTCCCCTCCTCAAGCACCCATCTGTCAGGCATCTGACACCATCCCATCCATGCACATGGCTTCTGTATTTAGCAGGTTCCCTTGGATCTTCCCTTGTCCCTCAGGGCAGGTCTCTGCCTTCTCTCCCAGGTGCTTACATTGTGAAAGGTAATTTACAGTGAATTTGGCCTCTGGTTAGGTTGCTAACTCCCCAAGTGCAAGGAACATGCTCTTTCTCCTTGCATTTGCTGAGCCCAAGCCCTGCTGCTATATTCTACTTGCTAACTGATTTCAGGGAAAATCGGCTTTTATATTATTAGTGACCAAGGAGACAGGCGTTAGAGTGCTGAAAATTTTCGAACCATTCTGAGCGTGGTTCTTAGGCACAACGGTGGAATTTACCCTCTGCGAGATTTACCCTCTGCCCACCACTCCACTAAAATCCAGCTCCTGACTCAGGGCTCAGCTGTCTCCTTGCTCAAATGATAGGCGCCCCCTTGTGGAAGAAACCCTCTCTTCAGAAAGGTCAAACACCTGTGAACCACACATTGCCCCTTGCAAAAAAACAAAACAAAACAACCCTTCCTGGGATTGGAGGGCAGATGAACTCTGCTTTTTTAGAACACGTAGTAATCTATATTGTTTTATTCCCGATAATAAAACTGTGCTTACTCATGTCATAAAATTATGTAACCAATTATTACAAAGATCCAATAAAAGAAATCACCATAATTGTACCACCTTCCACATATAGTCACTGTTGACATTTTGATGTATTTTTTTCCTGGACCTTTTCCCATGAAAACATATGAAATATGTAAAGACTCTATACAAGGGCATACATATAATACAGAAGTTGAAATGTACGGTTAGCAGTTATTACTCCAAACAGTGACTAAGCCCACTGGCTTTAGAGACAGTCTGCTTCGTTTTAGCATGCCCTGCCTCCACCCTCAGCACCCTTTGTCATATTTGTCACTTATTTTGCCCAGATTGTTGTTTAACTTTTGATATAATTATGGCTTTTTTCCCTCCTCATCTAGGAGTTAAAAAGTTCTTTCTGTACTTGGATCTATTAGCATTTTCCTTTGGTGTGTGTTCCACTGCTTTATGTCTAGAAAATTGTTCTAAATGCAGAGAGAGTTTTTGTGGTTACAATGTTTACATTTAATTCTTAAATTCATCTTTGGTATATAGCATAAGGCAAATATCTCAGTTGATTTTATTCCCCACAAATGAGCAAATTTCCAAAGATACTTATGAAATATTAATGCCTTCCTGACTGATTTCTGATTATTCCATTATTTATAATGTACTTAAGTATATCAGATTCTATTCTTGGGGCAGTTATTCATTTGCCAGTTTGCAACATAGTGTCACATTTTGACTATTAACTATAGTAATTTTGATATACTTTTTTAAGTTCCTCATTTAAAAAAATTTTTAGCTACTCTTCATTTCCCCAAATTGTAATGAGATACCAAGGTAGTGATTCAACTCACTTAATTCAACACAGCTTCTTTTTGAGACAGAGTCTCACTCTGTCTTCCTGGCTAGAGTACAGTGGCATCATGATAGCTCACTGCAACCTTAAACTCCTGGGCTCAAGTGATCCTCCTGCCTCAGCCTCCCTCCCAAGTAGTTTGGACTACTACCGTACCTGGCTGATTTTTCTACTTTTAGTAGAAACAGGGTCTCGCTCTTACTCAGGCTGGTCTTGAACTTCTGAGCTCAAGTGATCCTCCTGCCTTGGCCTCCCACAGTGCTGGGATTACAGGCATGAGCCACTGCGCCCGGGAAAAACAGTTTTGAAGATATTTAGGCTTAATGACACTTTCCATTTGCATTGCACTTTTCAGATTAGAGCTCACTACCACTGTCAGTGACTTTATTTCTTTGTTTTAAAGATAAGGAAAAAAAAGAGAAATAATGCCAGGCTCTAGCTCCAGGAATGTCCCCTGAGCTACCGGGGACTAGGAGGTAAAGTGTGGGAGGGTAGAGAACCTGGCTTCTCAATGCCCCCTGTCTCTGGTTGCAGGGGGTCCGTGAGCCTGGACACACCCTCATGGATTTCCTGGATCAAATCCTCAATTGAGCCAGTTGCTTGAATTTTTTTCTCTGTTTTCAGAGAGGTTTAAATACAGCTGCTGTACATGTTTGCCAAACGTTAAAAAAAAAGAGTCAGGAAGTTTCACACAAAGATCCAGATTTCCAACTAAGCTTTTACAAAAGAAAAATCAAAGGCTCTAGCCACAGAAGGTGTTTCCACTTGGCAAAAAAAATCAGTGGGGACTCCCCTTGCAATGAATCATGTGTTCCCTGGCCTACAGCTCTTATTTATTTATTATCATGTGTTCCCTGGCCTACATCTCTTATTTATTCCCTGGCCTTGTAGGCATCTGAGGGGACAAGATCAGGGGCCAAGGGACCAAGAACAGAGCTACAGTTCGGTTCCCACCTCTGTGATTCCATCAGTTTGAACAAGGGAACATGCATCTCATGGAGAAGCACCTCGTGACGTTGTCACATATCCTACACCTCTGCCTCCCTGGGAGATGCCCCTTGCCACCTCCAGCACCCTGGGCTTTGCTCTGTCTGCCAGAGAACAGCCAAGCTTGCCTCCCTGAGCACGCTGGCTGGGTCCCAGGAAGCAGCCACATTCTAAGTCAGGGATTTCTCTAAAGGAGAGCAGTGGAGATTTCCACTGATGTCTCAACAGGCCTTTGGATATTTCCACAAAAGTGAGCATCCATCCCTCCTTGGGAGGGGAAGGGCATTAGGCCCGACAGTTGGTCCTCACCCTTATTCTCACGGGGTCCCCCAGAGTAGAAGCGTCTCTATTGATTCGATGGAAATGAAGACTCCTAAATGACAACAAGCAAAGGCTACTCACTCAAGCTTTGCTACAGCAAGGGAGTTGGCTACCATCACAGCTCCCAGAACCCAGGAAGCAGCAGTAATGTCACTTTCCCTGGATCAGTCAGAGCTCTTTGAAGCTAAAAGGCTCCTTAGCATTCACTGAGGCCAACCCACTCATTGTACAGATGAGAAAACGTGAGGATAGGGCCAGGCCCGAGTCAGCTTCCCACTGCCCCGGCAAGACGTGTACACAAGGCTTTTTCTTGCACTACTATTTGTAAAAGTCTAGAAATAACCCAAACATCCATAAAGAAGGGACTGGCTGAATACACTATGGCAAAGGCACAAAAGAGAAAAGTACTGTATGATCTCACCGATACACAGAATCTAAAAAAGTCAAACTCATAGAAGTAGAATCGTGATTACCAGAGGCTGGGGATGGGGTACTGGGGTTAATAGAAACGAAGTTAGAAGGAGTAAGTTCTGGTGACCTGTTGCACAGTGTGGTGACTATAGTTACTAATAATGTATTGTGGATTTCAAAATAGCTAAAAGAAAGGATATTAAATGTTCTTACCACAACGAAATTATAAACACCCGAGGTAATGGAGATGTTAAATAGCCCGATTTTATCATTCCACAACGTATACATGCATTAAAAGATCACACCGTACCCCCAAAATATATACAATTGTAATTTGTCAATTAAAAATAAAACGTAATCCCGGAAAAATAAATGGCTTAAAATAAATAAATAAAACCTTAAAAAAAAAAAAACAAAAAAACTATGGCAAATCTACACCGGGAGGATAGCAATGATGAATAATACCATTGATATAATGCTATAGAGTGATCTACAACATAGATTAAGTGGAAAAAGCAAAGTAAAAACAGACAGATGTGGTATGTCCATACGACGGAACCCTACTCAGCAATAAGAGGGGATGAGGCACTGATCACTTCTTGGCCTTTTGCCTGAGGTCAAGTGCAGAAAGGAAGGACTGATACACGCCACCACATGGACGCCCCCTGCAAACATGATGCTAAAGGAACGAGCTAGACACAAAGGGCCACATGTCGTATGATTTCATTTATATGAAATGTCCACGCCAGGCAACTCCTAGCTAGAGAAAGTAGATTGGTGGTTGCTTAGGGTTGGGGTGGGAGAATCGGGGGAAATGGGATGACTACTAATGGATACAGGGTTTCTTTTTTTTTTTTCTGAGACAGAGTCTCACTCTGTTGCCAGGGCTAGAGTGCCATGGCGTCAGCCTAGCTCACAGCAACCTCAAACTCCTGGGCTCAAGTGATCCTCCTGCCTCAGCCTCCCGAGCAGCTAGGACTACAGGCATGCGCCACCATGCCCGGCTAATTTTTTGTATATGTTTTTAGTTGGCCAATTAATTTCTATTTTTAGTAGAGACGGGGTCTCCCTCTTGCTCAAGCTGGTTTCGAACTCCTAAGCTCAAACGATTCGCCCACTTTGGCCTCCCAGAGTGCTGGGATTATAGGTGTGAGCCACCTCGCCCGGCCAGGGTTTCTCTTTTAAGTAACAAAAATGTTCTAAAATTGATTGTGGTGGTGATTGCATAAACCTCTGAATATACTAAAAATCATTACGTTGTATTCTTTAAATAGATGATGAGTTATATAGTATGTGGTTATATTTCAATAAAGCTTTTTAAAAATTGAATCTGAAACAAAAGGTAGAGAAGTGTTTGTGATATGCTACCATTTGCCTAAGAAGGGGGACTAAAATTATAGTTAAAAAAAATCCCAAAAGGAAGGATAAACCATAAAATAAAAATAAATTTTTAACCTACGGAGAAAGCAAAGAGAGTTGAAGGGTCAGAGATAGAAGCTAGAATTATCTCAACAGAATTTCTAGATTTGGCTTTGGAACCATGAAAATATATTGTTAAAAAGACAAATTTAAAAAATGAATAAACAATTATAAGCAAAATGAACTACATGCCAAGTTGGAGGCATCAGTATATGAAGAACTCTTCCTAGCGACCTTAAAACGGAACTATCCATTCTTAGTGGGATTTACCCTCAAGGACTAAAAGAGCTGCAGAACCTAACCTGTTTTCAGTCACCTTGTCATTAGCCACCGCAGTGGCATTATCATCTCGAGACTGTTGGATCACATATTGTGCAAAAAAACAATCGAGTGTTTGTGTGCTAAGTGGTCGGATTTTTAGCACGGAAGAAAGGAAGTACAGATGACTATCGATAAAGCTAAATAAAAACCTTATAATCCTGAGTCAGAATGGAAAATATCAGTATGCCCTGATAATGTGTTTTCTTTATCCACATATTAATCTCTGTACCTACGCACCTACCGACCAACTCTATTTTCCTCGCTCTGATCAGTGCAAAGGCCTACCTATGTAAGGGCTTGGAAAGAAAAACAATCCTCATTTCTCATTCTCCGTGGAGTTTACTTTCCGGCTCCGCTCTCCTGGAAACCTGATAAGGTGGAACGGCGGCTGTGTTACTAGGCAACGTCGCTCGTGGTATAAAATGACCCGCTGCGTCTGGACAGTGAGGACGGCGAATGAATCATAAACACCTGGTGGGAAGCTGTGGCTTTGGAGTTCTGAGTATTACACCTCTTGGAAGTAGGTCTGTCCCTTGAGGGGACAGGGAAGCTATCCCCAGGAAACTATTACCAGAGATATCAGTTCCTAATTGGGACATAAGGCTTTAATTTGTTGTTTATCTGGAATTTCAATTTAAGTGGACGCCCTGTATTTCATCTAGTAACCCTACTTGGGGACAAGGGGCTAGAGAAACGCCCGCCACTGCCTAGCTGGCGTGCTGTGCTTCCTGTCTGTGCACCCTTTATCTAAATGAAGTCGATGCCAAGCGTGACCTGTTGTACTCTAAAGAGGGCACTGTAACCTAGAAACGGTGACCAGCTTAGGAACAATGGCACCCCAAGAACCCAGACTGTGGTCTCTAAATACTATTTCCCATTTCAAGAAAATGGCTGATTCCACTCTGGGGCAGCAAAGGTACAGGATGAACCCGGAACATCTTGTCATGCTAAAAAGCAAACAATCTATCGAAGACCACTGTGCTTATGTCGGGGGACTCAGGAGCTGGCGTGGAAAAGCTGGGATTCGCTAATACGAAGAGATGGGGAGCGAGGGAGGGTGTAGCTGTAACGAGATTGGCCACAGGTTGATCACTGTTTAAGCTGGGTGACAGGTATATGAGTATTCATTATGTTATTTTCTCTAAATTCGTATTTTTTGAAATTGCCCATAATAAAAAATCTAACAAAAAAAAATATTTCGTTTGGATACTGACACAAAATAAAAAATAAATAAATAAATGAATAAATAAATAAAAATAAATAAAAAGTGGCTATACCAATTTCCATTCCCTCCAGCAGGGGTGTGGAATCACAATGATAATTTTAGATGGCTACGTGGAGTTGAAGTATTATACATTATTTATACATCCTGTTCTTTTAAATATAAAGACAAATTATCATACAGGCTAGAAGTTTGAAAAGTTTGGGTATGAAGAAGACCCAGGTTGCACGTGCATATAAATAAGCAGTTGGAAACTCTAGCTTGCAGCTTTCAGGGGTAAAAGCTAAGGTTGAGAGAGAATTTACATTCTACTCAGGAGAAGGCAGAGGAAGCACAATGGCAATCGTGGGGCGCTCGCGCCTCTGTGCTCCTAACTCTCTTGGGACAGAGAGGGGCAGACCGAGTGCTCTGGGCCCTGGAAGACCAATTCTGTGAGTCTAGAGGCAAAGGTGACCCTCCTGCCACTGCATCTGGGGGGGGGGGGCCACAGGTCATGACTCCACCTCGCTGCAGGTGGAGCCCTGAAGCAGTAGCCTAGACGTCGTCACCCACCCCAAAGGGAAGAGCCAGAGTCACTAAGATGTTGGGACCTTTTTCTCCTGTCTTCAGCTCCCACCAGCAGGCTGCGCTAGGTCACCAGGCCACACTTAGCCCTCAGGGTGCCCTCGCTCACCACAACGCCACTTGCCAGCTTTTGGACACTTCTTTCATCTCTGCCCATCTCCTGGGTCCTGGAGCAGGCCCCGGTCTCGCAGAAGGGCCCTGGCAGTTACCAGCCTCCCAAGGCGACCGCCAACCCCAAGGACTGCCCATGGCTTCTGGAAAGCAGCTTTAAAAACATGAATAGCTGCACTGAGGACTGAACTGGTTAGAGCCGTCAGTCGCACCACAATAAACCCAACTTCTCTCTCCTGACAGCCGATTCTGGGAAACGGTGACTTCCCATTAAATACCTGGGTCTGTCACCAGCGGAGGAAACTCCAGTTTCTCTTTTTAAAATTGTCTTTTTTTTTCTCCTAAATGTTCTCTGGGAGAAAAATTCCAGTTTCTAAAGGTACACGAAGGACACAAGAACCCTGTGGGTGGGTGATGGCCCTGGTCCCCTTTTATCTGACCTGCCTTTTTCAGAAGGAAACCAATTTCTTAGACAAATTGGACCTTTTAATTTATGGATTTCACATAAGCCTGTATAGACAGGGACAAATCGGGCCCTTTCTGACTGTGTAATTGGTGCTGAATACATATCTTTTAAATCAAATTTACTCTTGCTTTGGCTGCTTGATTTTTTGGGTGGCGAAAACCTACAATTATAATCATGCTGAAAGGCATTTGTTTCTAGAAAGCTTCAATGTCTGTTTTTGAGAATGAAATAAGCATTACTTCTGTGTGCATTCTTTTGCTCCCTGTTAAAGCCTTCATTCCAGGATGGTCTACCCTGGGAGCAGAGATTACAGGGTGATTATTATTTTGGTTCAACATACACGACAGGGAAGCAGCACCCATAGCTATAACTGTACTTTAGATAAAACTGGGTACTGCTCTGCCAGACCTCTTAGGTCTTTCTCCTCTTTTGCTGCTTTAACAAATTCCACCCAAATACTACATAGCTCTCTAAGCATGTGAAGAGGAAATGTGGCTTTGTGTGTGGTGAGGCTTCACATGTTATTTATTTTTTTTTTTTGAGACAGTCTCGCTTTGTTGCCCAGGCTAGAGTGAGTGCCGTGGCGTCAGCCTAGCTCACAGCAACCTCAATCTCCTGGGCTCAAGCAATCCTTCTGCCTCAGTCTCCCAAGTAGCTGGGACTACAGGCATGTGCCACCATGCCCGGCTAATTTTTTTTTTTTTTTGTATATATATTTTTAGTTGGTCAATTCATTTCTATTTTTGGTAGAGACGGGGTCTCGCTCAGGCTGGTTTCGAACTCCTGACCTTGAGCAATCTGCCCGCCTTAGCCTCCCAGAGTCCTTAGGATTACCGGCATGAGCCACCGCGCCCAGCAAGGCTTCACATGTTGTTACATTGCCATGACACTGATATTTTCTTGTTCTCCCCAAGTTCCTCTGGTATCTTTCTCTGCCTACTCTGAAGAAAATTTCCTCTTAGTACTGTTGATCGCTTTCTGATAATATTCTGAAGACACTGAGAAGGACCTGGGCACTCTCCTATCTCTCCTTAATTTTTCTCCCCCAGGGAAGATATGATTTCACACATGACATCCATGAGCTCAGATCTCTCATCATCACTGTAGAATTCAGCCAAACAAGCATTGATCAAGCACCTATTGCCAGCAGAAATGTATGAGTTAGGAATGCACTTGGCTGCAAGTAACGAAGGGGGGGAAAAAGTCAAATTATAGAGTCTTAAATAAAGAAGATTTCTTTTTTGTCATGTGAAAATAAATTCAGGAGACATGAAGCTTCTGATGTTGGTTCAGTGGCTGAAAAATATTAGGGATAATATCTGTTATTATTTTGCCTTTCCTTTGTGGGTTCAAGATAACTATGACAGTTACATATCCATATTATATAAGTGTTATATTACATATTCATCCATATGAATCCAAGACAAGGAGAAGAAAGGATCATGCTGACATTGTCTGTCTCTTTATATTAAGAAACCAAAAGATTTCCCAGAACCTCCCAACAGATTCTTGCTAACATCTATGTGGCCAGAATGTGTCACATGGCCACGTCTAGATGCAACAGTATCTGGGAAAGCAACTATGTAGCTTTTCTAATTCTAAATGTAGAGTCAAGGAAAGGAGAAGGAAATTGGGAAATACGGAATGGGCATGAGTCAGCCAAACTACCACGTCTGCGATGAGACCCTTCCAACTGTACTTTGAGTTTCTTCTTAGAATTTAACATATTTGAAATCAAGCTCAGCATTCCCTACTCTCTAACTCCTCATCTCTTTCTAGCTTCCTACCACCTTTTATTTAGCTCCTTTCCTTGCCTCTTGTTAAAGAGTTCACAACCATAGACTCATCTTTACTAACAGAGTGGGAAGAAACTTGGCTTAAAGTCCTCATGTCCAAACTGCACAGATGACTTGCTTTGCAATCTTGGGTGGATCTCACAGTTTCTGAGCCATTCTCGCCTGTAAAATTTCCTAATATTTCTTACTGCACAGGGTTACTATGAGAATTAGCTAAAATAACCACACACAAAAGTTCTGAATACAGCATCTGGCCCATACAGGCTCTCCATGGACCTTTGGTGTAGGAGCGAATGAGGACATCTGTTGGTTTGGGATGCCAGCATTCCTTAACTACTTCTCCTGGTAACATTGCCTCCTTCTTCTGGAGAACCCTCTGACCACATCTAGTGGTCCCTAAGGGCCTGCCAATCATAGTACTCCCCAAACCCTGGTCAACAGATGAGCATAGGATTCTGTCCTGAGCCCATCTCCTCGGCTACCGTGGTTGGCATGTGTCAAGTAAGACCAATCAGAGACCTCTGAACATCTTTGCTTATTCATGCTGAGAGATGTCTTCTTCTTTGGCCTTTGGTTTTTTTTTTTTTGGCAGGGGGTGGGGGATGATAGAAGTCTGAGCCTGTGTCTAGCTATGATTTCCCTTTCTTAGTCATCACCAAACTCTTAATATGTGTTTGTATGTTGGATAGTGGCGTGGACTTAACAACTGGTGAAAAAATTGCGTGGAATAAGATGTATGTCTGCAGTTTAAGTACAAGTTTAACTTCAATTAAGGCAGACTATTTCGTTGATGGATCCAACCTAAGTTCATCAACAGTGCTATAGAGTATGAATCAGCCTGAGCACATACAGCCCTCCCTTAGCACACACAGGGGCTTGGTTCTAGGACCGTCCACTACGAGCCTGAGTATACTCAAATCCCCTCGTCGGCTCTGTGGAACCCCGTGTGTAGGAAAAGTTGGCCCTCAGTATATGCAGGTTTCAAATTCCTGGAAAACTATATTTTGGTTTGGAAAACTGTATTTGGTTGAAAAAACATCTGCATGGAAGCAGACCTACACAGTTCAAGTCCGTGTTGTTCAAGGGCCAACTGTGTGTCTGTCTGTCTGTTCAGGAAAGTGCAATCATAGTTTACTGAAACTAAACAGTGCAACTGGCCATAGTGCAACGAATGGTGAGGATACATTTTTCTTCTTTGGCTCCCAAGGACTCTAGTCTCTCGGTTTTCCTCTTCCCTCACTGGTTTGCTCTTCCTGGTGGTCTCTGTGGGACCTTCTTCTTTTCTCTGCCCCGTTAACTGCTCTGTCTCCCAACAAATCTCCCAGTTACTGCTCGTGCTCCCTCAGTTTACCAGCCGGAGGCATCCTTTAAATCATAAATCTTTCATGTCAGTTCCAGCACCCCCATCATGGTCTAACCAATTGCACTAACCGGCCAGCTCAATTCCACACTGAACTTTGATATGCCCTTGCCATTCCAACTGCCACTTCCCCTAGTGGTTTTCATCTCACTCCATTCTTCCAGCCTCCCTGGCCAAAAACCTTATTGTCATTTTTTGTCTATCTGTCTCTTATTTCATCAGAAAATCCTACTGCTTCCAACCTCAAAATGTATCTAAAATTTGACCAATTGTTGCTGCTGTGGTCATTTATTACCTACATTATAAAAGTGTCTCCTCACTAGTCTGTTTCTGCCCTTCTCAACCACCCTCTTTTCTCAAAGTCCAGTACTATAAAAGGTAGGTCCTGTCACTGCTCTGCTCTGCTCTAAACTCTGCATCAGCTTCCTGTCCCTTCTAGAGTGAGAGCCAATGTCCTTGCGATAGCCCAGGCCACCACACATGATCTGCAGCCTCTATGCCCCTACCTGTCCTCTCTCTGTGCCTACTACCTGCCTCTGGGCTCATGCTGCTCCCAACCAAGCTGGCCTTTATGCTGTTCCTCAACACGCCATGCATGCCTCTTTCTCAAGGTATTTGTTTCATTTGTTCTGTCTGCCTAGAATGTTCTTCTCTTAGATATCCGTGTGGCTCTTTTCAAATGTTTGTTAAAATCTCATATTTTGGGCTGGGCGCGGTGGCTCACGCCTGTAATCCTAGCTCTCTGGGAGGCCAAGGCGGGCGGATCGCTCGAGGTCAGGAGTTTGAAACCAGCCTGAGCAAGATCGAGACCCCGTCTTTACTATAAATAGAAAGAAATTAATTGGCCAACTAATATACATAGAAAAATTAAGCCGGGCATGGTGGCGCATGCCTGTAGTCCCAGCTACTTGGGAGGCTGAGGCAGGAGGATTGCTTGAGCCCAGGAGTTTGAGGTTGCTGTGAGCTAGGCTGATGCCACGGCACTCACTCTAGTCTGGGCAACAAAGCGAGACTCTGTCTCAAAAAAAAAAAAAAAAATCTCGTATTTTGAATGACGACAAGCTCCCCCCCTACTTCTTGAGCCCCTTTACTCTGTTCCACTTTTCTTCCCCTCCCCTACGCAGCACAGACAGCTTTCTCACATACCATGTGTTTACTAATTATGCTTATCGCCTGTCTTCTCCAGCTAGAACATAGGCTTCAGGAGGTCAAAGTTTTTTTTTTTTAAGAGATGGGGTCTTGCTATGTAGCCTGGGCTGCAGTGCAGTGGCTATTCACAGGGGCAATCACAGTGCACTACAGTCTCAAACTCCTGGGCTCAAATGATTTTCCTCAGCCTCTTCAGTAGCTGGAACTACAGGTGTGCACCACTGTGTCCAGCTCTTTGTTTTCATAGGAGATTGGAAATTGGGTCTCAAATTTTCTTAGAAGATTGGAATAGTCTTCTTTGGGGAATCTGGCCCTCCCAAGAAGGATCTTGGGTTAACAACTTTGGAGATTCCCCAGCAGACAGCCCAGCCAATCACCCTACAGTGAAGCACACCGATAAGTACCCTCGAAGCTTTCACTCAGCATTTTATTCCTGCCCCTGTTCTGAGATACAGGCCAAGAACCTAAGATTACCAAACATCCCAGGAAATAAAGCAAAAAAAAAATGTTTAAATGACAACAAATAAAGGGGGAAAGAATTTGGAATAAATAATGACTGCAAGGAGAAGAATACTTAATATCTCCAGAAAAAAAAAAGAGGATTATCCATCCACGAAACTAAAGGAATATACGAGAAATACTTAGAGAACAAAAGAATGCTAGGAAATGAAGAACATGAAGAAGAAGAAATTCAAAAGAAGGGTTGGAAGATAAACTTGAAAGAAACTAGCCAAGAACAAAACAAGCCAAAACCAAGAAATGGAAAATAGAAAAATAAGAGAATTAGTACCAAGAAAGTCTAACATTCAAATATTAAGAGTTATAGGAAAAGAGAACGGAAAAGCAGTAAGAAGGAACTCAATGGGTGGAAATATAGCCACATATCGTTGGGATACTTCAGAATCTTGAGGTCAAGGAGATCCCACGGGCTTCTGAAGACAAAGAACGGGCCACAAAAGGAAAGGTAAGAAATCCACACTGGAAGCTCAAAGAATCTAGAAGAATGCCTTTAACACCAGAAGCTGGAATAAAGTGGAGCAATAACTCTAAAATTCTGAAGGAAAAATAATCTATAGTCTAGAACTTTATATCCAGATAAAGTATTAATCAACTGTGGAGGTGGAATAAAGACATCTCAGACATGTAGAGCTTCACATATTTACCTCCCACCTACCCTTTCTCAGAAAGCTATTGGAGGATGTGCTCCATCAAAATGAGGGAGCAGATCAAGAAAAAGGCCAGGGATATGAGAACAAGAGCTCCCCAGGGTGATGATGCAGAAGAGATATTGCAGAGTGACAATTGTGCACCAAGCACAGAAGACAGTCCAAATTTGATCATGTCAGAAGGCTCTGGGAAATTGTTCTTCAGGAAGATGAAATATATAAGATACTTAAAGTGAATAAATGTCTTGAGTTTTAAACAACTGTTGGAGAATTTAAGGGTGGTTAACTGAAAAATTTATAGAAAGCTAGTAAAAAAAACCAATCAAGTGAAAAAGATTAAGATAATTAACTTAAGGAAATTTAAAAAATGTGCAAGAAAGAAGTAATCACAGTTGATTACACAGGTCAGCTCTGAATAGCACACAAAATCATAGTAAAATTGGGCATGGTGGTATGTGCCTGTAGTCCTAGCTGCTCAGGAGTTTGATTTAGGAGGATCACTCAAGCCCAAACGATTTTAAGGGTGTGGTGAGCTGTGATTGCACCACTGCACTCCAGCCTGGGAGACAGAATGAGATCCCAGCTCTAAAAAAAATAAAAAATTAAAAAAAATAATGAATATTTAACCAAAATATAATTATATTGGGTAGAATTAGGGAGGTAGAAATTGTGTGTGTGTTGAGGGGAGAAGAGAGGAGGGGGATGAAAGAGCTAAATCATTATCTATCATGGTGCAAAGACAATCAATCATGTCCCAAAGTGAAAATCTAGGAACAGTAACCCAAGGAGTCTTCATTCTGAAGTCTCCTGTGTATATACCTTGAAATAAATTTGCATCTTTTTCTCCAGTTATTCAATCTGCCTCATGGCAGTGATTTTTTTGCTGAACCTTAGCAGGGGCAAGAGCCATGCTGCCTACAGTTTGGTGCAACAAGCAGGGTCACCAAAGCCACTCTGTTCCTTTGCAAAGCTGCAGTGAAGAGAGCACAGGAACCTGATCTACCAGCAAAAATGGTAAGAATTTCTTACCAGCCAGGCTCTTGGCCTCTCTCTCTCTGTACAGTCAGGCTGAGCAGACAGTAAATATCACTCACTGTTTGTCTCCTCTGCAAGGTTCTGATTGATGGGAGAAAAAAAGATTTGTGTGACTAGTCTTGGGTTGTAGGGACTCCGGTGTACTTTTGGTATTTTGTGATACGAATTCACATTATTTGATCCCTTTCTTGCCAGATATAGTGGGAGATACCAGATAAGGTTCTCTCTTGTCTTATGTCCTTGAAGCTTGTCTTGTGACACCGTGAGAGCACTCTCTTGGTCTCCACCATGTTCGGGTTGCATTTGGTGGCCAGCATGAAATGGCTGCGAACCCAAGATTTTTTTGTTCCAGATAGGGCAACCTCTGGGGTGTGTTTGTTATTAAAAGTCCCATTCATGAGAGGCTTTCGTTATCTCAATCTTTGTTGCTATCTTAGCCTATTTCTGGGGAAATGAGATCTTTGGAATTGCTTCTTCTCTGAAGAGGCTATGGGATGAAGCCACTTTGGGACAAGTACATCATTGAAAATTAATGGCCAAAAGATGGATCTTTCAAACTAGAAAGACTTTAAAAAATGGATTTTAGGCCAGGCATGGTGGCTCTCACCTGTAATCCTAGCACTCTGGGAGGCTGGCGCGGGTGGATTGTTTGAGCTCAGGAGTTCGAGACCAGCCTGAGCAAGACTGAGACCCCATCTCTACTAAAAATAGAAAGAAATTACTTGGACAGCTAAAATATATCTATATCTATATCTATCTATCTATCTATCTATCTATCTATCTATCTATCTATCTATCTATCTATCTATCTATCTATATAAATTAGCCAGGCATGGTGGCACATGCCTATAGTCCCAGCTACTCAGGAGGCTGAGGCAGAAGGATTGCTTGAGCCCTGGAGTTTGAGGTTGCTGTGAGTTAGGCTGATGCCATGGCACTCTAGCCCAGGCAACAGAGTGAGACTCTGTCTCAAAAACAAACAAAACAACAACAAAAAATGGATTTTAGAGATCTTATCCTAAGCAATTGCCTTATTTGTATTTATGGGAAGATGAAATTCAAAGACACATGATAAAGTCATGGCTAGCCTTAAAAATTCTCTTGACACAATTAAACAAAAATCTAACCAAAAACAAAGATAAAAATTATTTGTATACTGCTCCTGCTGATGTAGTTGCCCCTGTAGGAAAAGCAACAAAAGCCAGTTCATATTGCAGTCTAACAGTTAAGGTTTGGTGTTTTTTATGCCAATTGCCTGAGTTCAAGTCCTAGTCAGGGAATAAATCTGTTTTGGTTTGATATTTGTATGACTTCTGCCATTTATTACGCTTTTCCTTCCTGTAGACAGCCTTTAATTTCCTGTTTTCTCATCTATGAGGAGGTACATGAGAATTCTGGGCTTTTGTGTGCAGAGGGTCAGCTGAAAATCTGAGACCCCACATGGGGTCGTTCCCCATTTATAGCGACCAAAACTTTCCCTTCTCTGAGCTGTTTTTGTGATGTTTCTGGATCTTGTAAAAATCGTCTCTCCACCTCTTCGAAGACACATGCTTCCTTGGTTAAGGTATAATCTTGGTTAAGGCTTGTTAGGTTTCACTTAGAAGGGTAACTTCAAAATGTTTAAAAGCCAGAAATACCAGCTGTTTGTCCTGCCTAAAAATCTGTTCCCATTTAGTTTTCCTCCTCCTTCCTTTGCTATCTTCAGTACCGTGTAAAAGAAACCAGAGGAAACGTCTAATGACTCAGACCCCATAAGGAACTCAGAGGAAGGTGACACTCATCCCGTTTTTGGGGTCTTCTGTTTTCCTTGTGAAGTCTAAAGAGTCATGGACAGATTCCTCTCGGGTATAAAACTCTGCTTTCTTTGGTATCATATTACCTCTTTGGCTTTTGGGGATACTAGAAATTATCTTGTATCATGAAAAAATTTGACATTGATGTGTACAAAGCTGGGCAAGAATGACAATGTTAGAGGTGGCCGAGTACAGTCGTTTAATAGTTGTTATTACAGGGGCTTTTCTTTTGGAGTTTGGATAAGAGTGCTTGGCCTACAGGGGCATCACGCAGGGATAAGACTCCTGTGGGGACGTGTTGATCCCAGAGTGGCTCATTAACACTGGGCTGCCCACCAGTCTCAGGACAATGTCCTTGCAGAGAGGTGTACTGCAGAAGCATTGCACTATGAACTCCTTTAACATTTCTCTCTTTCTGGGGACCCAGGGCTCAGTGTATAATGAAAACCTTGATTTGGGGGCATCTGAGTGTTCTGCCTTCCAGCTGAATCAGGACTACAAACTGCCTGCTTTATATTGGCCCTGTTCCTTAAAGGGCTCTACCCTAAAGGCAGTAATCAAAGAATCAAGCTAAATTGAAAAGATCACCTATCAAACTAAATCAATCTACAGTTAGTTGGCTATTTTAAAACTCTTTATAAAAGAAATTTACCTCTAGAAGTAAAATCTCCATTTATAAGGGCATCTCCCTCTCCAAACATAAATAACTATAGATGCTTTTAGGGTAAAAAGGATAATGATTCAAAGGTTACATAGCAAAGCTTACAATTAGTTTAGGTCAAAATTCTGTGCCTTGAGATATAAATTTTCTACCTGGTTTCATGTCTTTGGAAATGCAAATTTAGAGTTGCCTAGCAACGATTTCTAGGGCAATGGAACAAGTAATCAAGAGATTAATAATCTTAAACGGGGGAGAGAAACTATTTGAAAACTAGCAAATAAAGAATCTTATAAATCTATAATATCTGTTTCTGACTGTGTCTGTATGTCTATGCAGATTTTTTTCTTTTTCTTTTCTTTCTTTTTTTTTTTTTTTAAGAGATGGAGTCTTGCTATGTTGCCCAAGCTGGTCTCAAACTCCTAGCCTCAAGTGATCCTCCTGCCTCGGCCTCCCAAAGTGCTGGGATTACAGAAGTGACCCACTGTGCTCATCTATGTGGTTTTATGTGTCATGTCTTCTGTGATATTTTTGACAATTGACAGGCCTGTGAACTTATATCTTAGAGCCATTAAACTTTAAGCTTTAAATAAATGGCCACGGTAAAGTCTGGAAACACATAGAATTCTCCCTGGCCCAGCTGTACTGGGAAGGGTCAGACATTACCTCCATAGATTTGTCCTGAGCCCTTCCTGGCCATCCTTTGGTACCAACTGGCTATTCAGGACCCAAGATGAATGAGGAAAATATTAGTTAGGGTACCTGTCATTCTTTTCAGTAACTTATAATCTTAAAGTCACATTATGTTAAACTAAGTAATAGATAATCACAAAACGTCTGGGTCATTTCTAGATAAATTAAAATACTGAAATAATTCTTAAACATACGTTTACATACTTTGGTATCTTACTTTGACATGATATAGAAAGCTAAATATATTTAGATGTGCTAATAAAAATTGGGGACTGATAACAGTTCAAAGCTACTTTAACTTTGTAGGTTTTTCATTAAAAATAAGGGTTACTAATAGTTAATAGTATAATTAATATGCAATTAAAATATAATAAAAACAGTTCTATATGCAAAGTGTACAAGAAAATAAGATGTCATTTAACAAAGGTTATAAAAAGTCATAGAAATGTGGTTTTTGTTAAAGGGAAAATAATTTTGCCTAGTTTAGAGATTTAAAGGATTGTTTTAAATTAAAAGAATAAAAAAGGTAGAAGAGGTGGAGCAAGAGGCCCAAATAGAAACCTCCAGAGATTAGCCCTCTGAACACTCAATTCAACAACTATCCACACAAGTAAGCACCTTAAGAATAAAAAAATCAGGTGAGCGATCAGATTACCTGGTTTTAACATTATGTGAACTAAAATAAAATCTTAATCCCCCAGCTGACTGAATGGACCCCTCTTGGTGAAGGGTACCCTAGAAATACCCTAAACTGAGTTGCTGGCCATGAGAAAGGATTTCAGGCATGCCTTGTCACACCCTCTACCCTTTCGGGGATATTCTTTGTAACTCATTAACAGGCTTACAGCTGTACAAGGCAAAGCTTAAACCATACCCGCAGGTCATCAATTTACTTAACAAGTCACTTGACTCTGAGTATATGTCCAGTGGCTTGTATCTGAATAACAAACTTCCTTAAGTTTTAAGAGGTAGTAGACATGACTGGATTTAACATTTTACAATAGCTGTCACCTGCCAAAAAATATAATTAGCTACAAGCACACGTTTAGCCAAACTAAGAAAAAGAGAGAAGACCCAAATAGAATCAGAGATGAAAAAGGGGACATTACAACTGATACTGCAGAAATCCAAAAGATCATCAGAGACTACTATGAAAACTATATGCCAATAAATAGGAAATCCTAGAAGAAATGGATAAATTCCTAGATACATACAACCAAGATTGAACCAGGAAGAAATCCAAAACCTGAGTAAACCAATACCAAATATTGAGACAGAATTGGTAATAAATCTCCCCTCAAAGAAAAGCCCAGGACCTAATGACTTCACTGCTGAATTCTACCAAGCATTCAAAGGAGGACCAAACCTACTTAAACTATTTCAAAAAAAAAAAACAAAAAAAAAAAGGAGGAAGGGCTACTCCCCAATTCATTCTGGGAAGCCTTTAACACCCAGATAAAAACCAGACAAGGACAACAACAAAAAAGAAAACTATAGGGCAACATCTCTGATGAACACAGATACAAAAATCCTCAACAAAATACTAGCAAACCAAATTCACCAACACATTAAAAATATTATTCATCATGATCAAGTGGGATTCATTCTAGAGATGCAAGGATGTTTCAACACACACAAATCAATGTGATACATTACAGCAACAGAATAAAAGACAAAAAAACATATGATCATTTCAATTGATGCTGAAAAAGCATTTGATAAAATTCAACATCCATTCATGATTAAAAACTCTCAAAAATCTTTGTATAGAAGGAACTTACCTTAACACAATAAAAGCCATATATGATATACCCACAGCTAGTATCATACTGAATGGGGAAAAACTAAAAGCTTTTTGTCTAAGATCTGGAACGAGACAAAAACGCCCATATTCACCACTGTTATTCATCATAGTACTGGAAGTTCTAGCTAAAGCAATCAGACAAGAGAAATAAATGAACAGCATCCAAATTGGAAAGGAAGAAGTCATATTATCCTTGTTTGCAGATGATATGATCTTATATCCAGAGAAACCTAAACACTCCACCCCAAAACTCTTAGACCTGATAAATTCAGGAAAGTTGCAGGATACATAATCAAGATATATACACCAGTAGCATTTTCTATATGCCAACAGTAAACAATCCAAAAAAGAAACCAAGAAAGTAATCCCATTCGTAATAGCTACAAATTAGATAAAATACCTAGGAATAAACTTAACCAAAAAAGTGAAAAATCTTTATAGTGAAAACTTTGCCAGGCACCATGGCTCACGCCTGTGATCCTAGCACTCTGGGAGGCTGAGGCCGGAGGATCACTTGAGCTTAGGAGTTCAAGACCAGCCTGAGCAAGAGAGACCTCCATTTCTACTAAAAATAGTAAAAATTAGCTGGGTGTGGTACTACACGCCTATAGTCCCAGCTACTTGGGAGGCTAAGGCAAGAGGGTAGCCTGAATCCAGGAGTTTGTGGTTGTTGTGAGCTAAGATGATATCATGGCACTCTAGCCTGGGAGACAGAATGAGACTCTGTCTCGAAAAAAAATCTCTATAATGAAAACTATAACACATTGATGACAGAAGTTGAAGAGGATACAAAAAGATATTCCATGCTCATGGATTGGAAGAATCGATACTGCTAAAATGTGTGTACTACCCAAAGCAATCTATGGATTCAATGCAATCTCCATCAAAATACCAATGACAACCTTCATAGAAACAGAAATAACAATCCTAAAATTTATACAGAACCACACAAGACCCAGAAAAGCCAAAGCCATCCTGAGCAAAAAGAACAAAACTGGAGGAATCACATTGTCACACTTCAAATTATATTCCAGAACTTCAGTAAGCAAAACAGCATCGTAGAGGAATAAAAACAGACCAATGGAACAGAATAGAAAACCCAGAAATAGATCCACACACATATAGTGAACTTATTGTCAACAAAGTTGCCAAGATCATACAGTGGAGAGAGGACTCTTCAATAAATGAGTTGGGAAAACTGGATATCCACATGCAGAAGAATGAAACTAGACCCTTATCTCTTGCCATATGCTAAAATCATATCAAAATGATTCAAATACTTAAATCTAAGACCTGAAACTATGAAACCACTAACAAAAAACATTGGGGAAGCACCTCAGGACATTGGTCTGGGCAAGGACTTCTTGAGTAATACCCCAAAACACAGGCAACCAAGGCAAAATTGGACAAATGGGATCACATCAAGCTAAAAAGCTTCTGCACAGAAAAGGAAACCCAGTCCCAAGGTGAAGAGACAACCCACAGAATGGGAGAAAATATTTGCAGACTACCCACCTGACAAGGGATTAATAAGTAGAATATATTACATACGGAGCTCCAAAATTGATAGGAAAACAATAATCCTATTAAAAGTGGGCAAAGGATCTGAATAGAGATTTCTCAAAAGATAACATACAAATGCCCAACAGGAATATGAAAAAAATATTCAACATTACTCATCAGAGAAATGCAAATCAAAACTACAATGATGATATCATCTCACCCCAGTTAAAATGGCTCTCATCAAAAACACATAGAACAGAATGGATGAGGTTAAAAAAAAAAAAGGCAGGCAATAACAAATGCTGGTGAGGATGTGGAGAAGGGGGGAACCCTCATACACTGTTGGTAGAAATGTAAATTAGTGCAACCACTATGGAAAACAGCATGGAAGGTCCTCAAACAACTGAAAATAGAACTACCATGTGACCCAGCAATCCCACTGCTGGGTATATATCCAAAGGATGGGAATTTATGTATTGAAAAGATATCTGCAGTCCCATGCTTATTACAGCACTATTCACAATAGCCAAGATATGAAATTAACCTAAGTGTCCATTAGTAGACCAATGAATAAAGAAATTGTGGTACATATACACAATAGATTATATACCCACAAAAGAATGAAATCCTGCTATTTGCACCAACACGGATAGAACTGGAGAACATTATATTAAGTGAAATAAGCCAAGCGCAGAAAGACACATCTCACATGTTCTCATTCATATGTGGGAGCAAAGTATTAAAAACCATTGATCTCTTGGAGACAGAGTATAATGACAGCTACCAGAGGCTGGGGAGGGTATTGGAAGGGGAGGATAAAGTAGAGGTGGTTAATAGGTACAAAAAATATATAGTTAGATAGAATGAACAATATTTAAGAGCACAAAGTGACTATAGTGAACAATAAGTTAGGTATACTTTAAAATAACTAAGAGTGGGATTGGAATGTTCCTGATACATAGGAATGTTAAATGCCTGAGGTGACAGATACTCCAAATACCCTGATTTGATTAATTCACATTGTATGCCTGTATCTGAACATCACATGTACCTTTTTTTTTTTTTTTTTTAGACAGAATCTTGCTTTGTTGCCCAGGCTAGAGTGAGTGCCGTGGCGTCAGCCTAGCTCACAGCAACCTCAATCTCCTAGGCTCAAGCAATCCTCCTGCCTCAGCCTCCTAAGTAGCTGGGACTACAGGTATGCGCCACCATGCCCGGCTAATTTTTTCTATATATATTAGCTGGCCAATTAATTTCTTTCTATTCATAGTAGAGACGGGGTCTCGTTCTTGCTCAGGCTGGTTTCGAACTCCTGACCTCGAGTGATCCTCCTGCCTCAGCCTCCCAGAGTGCTAGGATTACAGGTGTGAGTTACCGTGCCTGGCCTCAACAGATGTTTTGAACCTTTGATATTTGACAAATTTTCTAAAAAATCAAAATCCTTAATTCAGTCTTTTTAACCTGCAACTATCTTTTTGAATATTAGAGTCACTGAAAGTCCAAGAGAGACATATTAGATTTATTTGGCATATTAAAACCATACAGAAAACATTGTTAAATAGGAAATGGTGTTTAACTTTTTGGGGCTTTTATTTGTATAAACACGTTGTTAATAAAATGTGTTCCAAAATTGTATGAGAGTCCCAAAATTCTGATATATGTTTGTGTATATATCAATAATAATTATGGCTATGGTTAATTGTATGTCACAAAAATTACCAAGCTTCTTTGTCCATTGCATCTTTAGTTATGGCTATTCTAAGACTTTTGTCATCCACAGACAATTACTGTTTTATTGTGATTCTTCTCAAAAGATGTTTTTCAACTGACTATGTTATTGAAACCACAAGGGGGTTTCTGCCTTGGTCCACTTGCTGCAAAGATGGAATTGAGACAAGGACTACCCAGAAATTAGGACTTTTTTAAATACTAAAGATGGCTTGTTGGGAGAACAGGAGAAGCTGCTTCAAATCAGTCTCTCTGACTCAAGGAGGTCACTAGGGCTTTTAACAGGAGGGCCACAAGCCTTGGGGCTGGTGGTGGGGTCTACCTGGATGGGTGCATGTTGTGGAGATGCTGAGTGTCAGCATGAGGAAGTCTGCCTAGTGGCTTCAGAATCTCAGCTCCTTTATTTTTCAATTCCTAAAGAAAACCAAACGCTGGAAGATTCCCTCTTTATCATGTGGTCAGGGCACAAGTTAGCCTGTGACTCTTAAAAACACAAACACAGAAAACCAAGTCTTCAATTATTTTCAGCATATGACACATGGAAACTGATGGGACCTTCCCAATCCTACCCCTCTTTCAGCTTCTGGAACCACCTTTTATTAGTTTGGGAGGCAGAATGACTTTACGACTCATCAGGTGTGTGTCTTATTTTTAAAAACATGTTTCATGGGCAAACACTAGGTCAGCAGAAACTTCCTCCTCACTTGGTATTTTTCATAAATTGAATGCAGAAAACACTTGGAGGCAAGCCCATGCCAGGATATCCAGGGCTGTATCAGGAAATCAAGGTCACTATCATTACGACCCAAGTAGAGAACAATGGCCTCAACAGCTCTCAACTCTCAGGGGGCGCCCTCATCTGAGGCCTAGGATGGAAAACTGGCTCTTCAGCAAAATGGAGCCTCCCCTGATTCCCTCCAGGCATCACGAGGCCTGGCTGATGCCCCAGGGCCTGCGGCCAGCGATGGGGACCTCAGAGCAGCAGCTAACACTTAAGAGATTCCACATTGCCCAGAATGTCCTCTCCCTTTCCCCTTGGGAATCCTGAGGTTTAAAAGTGTCAGGAGATAAAACCCTCCTATGTTTTTGGTGGGAGTGTTTGACAGTGCAGCCACTGTGAAAAAGCTCAGCAGTTCCCCCAACTGCTGAACAGTTACCATATCACCTGGCAATTCCACTCCTGGGTATATACCCAACAAAGTTGAAAACATGTCCGCACCAAAACCTTTAGAAGAATGTTCACAGCAACATCATTCATAATAGCCAAAGGGTGAAGGCAACCCAAATATCAGCTGGTGAATGGCTAAACAAAGTGGTATCACCACATAATGGAGTATTACTTGGCCATAAAAAAGGAAAGAATTTATGATACCACAGTGTAGATAAGCCTTGAAAACACTATGCTAAAAGTCAGACACAAAAAGCCATGTGTTGTCTGATCCATTTATATGAAGTGTGCAGAATAGGCAAAGTCATAGAGACAGAAAGATTAGTGGTCACCTGGGAGCCAGGAAGAGGAAAATTAGGAGTAACTGCTGATGGGTATGAGGTTTCTTTGAGGCAACAGAAATATCTGGAACTAGTTAAAGGTGATGGCTGAACAACATTGGTAGTATACTAAAAACCACTGAACTGTACACTCTAAAATGGTTAAAATGGTTTTACGTTATGCAGATTTTATCTAAAAAAATTGTAAAAAATAGTGGAAGAAAAACTTTTAAAAGATACCTTTTCGTAATAAATTAAAAAGAAGTTATAAAAGTAATGCCCAGCATATTTAATTCAGTAACGTTTCCAAGAATCACGGGGAAATTTTCTCCAATGGCTGGAGACCCTTCCAAGTCTGAGGCATCCATGTTTCACTTAAAGTGTTATTCTAATTTCTTTTTTGATTTTGCTTCCTTAGGAGTATTCTTGCTGAATTTGTTACTTCTCTGATGCAGTTAGGGTTTCTTTCAATGTTTGGCTATTCTCGGGGGTCAGTTAATAGCTAGAGCCAGATGTGTTGGTGTGAGGCTGAGGCAGTCAACTTCCAGGGACTGAAAATAACAGAATCATGAAATTGGAATTTCAACTAGGTAGCTTTACGATTGGTTAGATGAAGCTGTTGCTTCCGATCTTGGCATCATTTCTTAGTTTTGTGGGAGAAAAACTGCACTTTTGGAGATGCTCTTTATTGTCTAAACTGGGCTAGAGATCACTCAGCCTTGCTGGGTTCTATTGTCAGGTTGTTCCCATTGACATTAAATCTAGAAATTCCACATTGCTGACGGCAGCCCTCCTAGTTTGCTCATGCTAGTATTGAATGCTGAATTGTAATCTGTCTTTTCAGTAGAATTTGGGAAGGAAGAGGGAGGTTAAGATACATGTGGTTGAAGGAAGTATTCTGAACATATTTATGCTTTAAAGCTCCAAAATACATATTCAGTTATTTTCTAATCAGTTTTTAAAATCTTGAATAGTTGATTTCCTATTATCAAAATTAATAATTTATGTAGTAGAAAATGATAGCAAAACAAAGATAAATGCTCAACTTCACTAATCATTAGAGAAATGCAAATCAAACCACAATGAGCTATCACTTAACCCCAGTGAGAATGGCCTGTACCAAGAAATCCCAAAACAAATGCTGGCGAGGATATGGAGAGACGGGAACACTCTTACACTGCTGGTGGGACTGCAAATTAGTGCAACCTCTGTGGAAAAGAATTTGGACATACCTCAAAGAGCAAAAAATAGAAATACCATTCAATCCAGCAATAACATTATTAGACATCTACCCAAAAGAGCAAAAGACATTCTATAATAAAGACATCTGCACCCAAATGTTCATGACAGCACAATTCACTATTGCAAGGATGTGGAAACAACCCAAGTGCCCGTCAATTCATGAGTGGATAATTAAAATTTGGTATATGTATACAATGGAATATTACTCAATTATAAGAAATGACAGTGATATAGCACTGCTTATATTTTCCTGGATTGAGCTTGAGCCCATTATCCTAAGTGAGGTGACACAAGATTGGAAGAATGGGCTGCACATGTACTCGCCATCAAATTGGTACTGAGTGATTAACACTATGGTGCTCACATGGTGGTGGTGTTCTCTAGGGATTAGGGGGTTGGGGGGGTAGATTCACAACTGAGGGATGCGATGAGCATTGTAGAAGGGAGGGGCATGCCTCTAACCCTTGCTAGGGAGAGGCAAAGACATAAAATGTAACAAAAAAAAAAAATTAAAGTTTTCTATCAATAAGTAAAAAAAAAAAAGCTAAATTTTACCCTAATAAATAAATAGTCTTGCTAACAAAACAAGTTTAAAGTCAAATGAATACAAATGTAAAAAAATAAAATGCAATTCAGGGTGTTAATACCACCTGTCATTAAAAGAAACCAGGTCCCCATGGGGAAATAGTTTCCCTTCTTTCACTTGGTTATTTATTTATATCAGCATGGGCTCATTTTTTTTTTTTTAAATCAGTGGATGCTAATTCATTACTCTCATTATTTATTTGATGCTCAAATTTTCTCAAATTTAGCCAGTGGGGGCCTCTTCAGACATGTGGCAAATAAAGATGAAGATAACAGAATCATGAAATTGAAATTTAACTAAGTAGCTTTACAACTACTTAGATGAACACCTTTAACAATTTCACCTTCAATATTTAGAAGTCTAAGTGAAATATCCAAGAAATATATAAGAAATAAAAGGACCATTTTTTTTAAGCTGCTAATAACCCTGTTACATTAAAAATCACACTTAATGATACTTAAGGAAGAACCATTTTCTTAGGGAGTTTGGGTATATTTGTTCCAGCACAAATGTAGAAACGGTCAATAATTGTTTTCCAAAGTGTCACCAAATAAATTCCAATTTCTTCCCATTTTGAAATACTAATGATAGCTGGTAACTTTTTTTTTTTTTTTTTTAACTTTTTTGAGACAGAGCCTCACTCTGTCACCCCAGCTAGAGTACAGTGTCATGGTCAAAGCTCACTGCAACCTCAAACTCCTGGGCTCACATGATCCTCCCGCTTCAGCCTCCCCAGTAGCTGGGACGATAGGCACATGCCATCACACCCGGCTAGTGGCTAGTTTTTCTATTTTTCGTAGAGACTGCGTCTCACTCTTGCTCAGGCTGGTCTTGAACTCCTGAGTTCAAGCAATCCTCCCACCCCGGCCTCCCAGAGTGCTAGGATTACAGGCATGAGCCACCTCTCCCCGTCAACAGCTGATAACTTTCATATATGAGCTCATTTTAACTTTACAACCACCTGCGAGGAAACAGGCCCAGAGAATTCAGACATTCAAGATCAAAGACCCGAGTTCAGTGGTCGGGGAACTGATGAACAAACATCGTTAGTTCTCTCTGCACACTTTCCCCTGAGGAATCAGATAATTTCACGCTTTTTGGTTAAAGAAACATGTAACCGTAAGACATGTTGAAATGAAATGGACTTACCTCTTAAAAGAGCAAACATCTGAGCATGTTTAAATACCTAAAAGCTTGTATGCAAGGTGACTAAAGATATTGATACCCTACTCTTCCAAAGTTAACTACTAAATCCTTCTTTCATCGGGTAACAGCTAATTCCAAAGTAAGGTCTGAAGATAAAAGTGGTTTCCTGGTCTTGCAAAGACCATTTGTCGCCAGGTGGACCTTTCAAAGGGACATACAGGGGGGCACCAAGCTGTTCTGCTGCCCAAGCCCAGGTGACCTTCAGGTGGTGGAAGAGCAGCAGACTTTGGACCAAGCCCCTCCCCGTGGGCCCCCAAAGCCTCCCCTTCTTCCCACTCTTGCCTATGTGACTTCTGGACAGAACTCAGCATTACTAAACTCATAGATTTTTAAATATCTAGTGAACTGAATATGGTCAGAAAAAGAGAAATGTCGGTGTTCTTACAATTTATTATTCCAATGGGGCAAAATGAGGACACACAGTCATCCCGGGTATACCCGACATTGCACAGTGATTCCCAACAGTCTACCAAAGCAAAACAGGGGAGTACAAAGGCCTTGTTTTACAGACAAGGCATGTGATACTCAGAGATGAGAAGTCTCTTGCCCAGGGCTGATGACTGGTAGGAACAATAACAGTTTTTAAGAGTAATATTTATTTAGTACTTGTTACGTGCCAGGCTCTGGACTAAGAACTTTAAATGTATTCTATCAATCTGCAAAACAACCTTATGTTGTAAGTACTATTAATAGGCATTTTTCCCCACCATGAGGTAACAGAAGTTAAGGGAGGTTAAATAACTTGTTGTTGTGATTACTATTGTTAATGTTTCTCTCTAATTTGGTCTTTTTTTTTTTTTTTTTTTTTTTTTTGGAGACAGTCTCTCACTTTGTTGCCCAGGCTAGAGTGAGTGCCATGGCATCAACCTAGTTCACAGCAACCTCAAACTCTTGGGCTCAGGCAAGCCTACTTCCTCAGCCTCCCGAGTAGCTGGGACTACAGGTATGCACCACCATGCCCGGCTAATTTTTTCTATATATATTAGTTGGCCAATTAATTTCTTTCTATTTATAGTAGAGACGGGGTCTCGCTCTTGCTCAGGCTGGTTTCAAACTTCCGACCTTGAGCGATCCGGCCACCTCGGCCTCCCAGAGTGCTAGGATTACAGGCGGGAGCCACCGCGCCCAGCCTCTAATTTGGTCTTGAGGTCTTTTGAGAGTGGCCATAAGCCAGCCGCCCCCTGGGAGCCCCGACCAGGGGAAAGTTAGGGTCTGGCATGTCGGCCAGGAGAAGCACAAAGAGAAGGTTAAATCAAAATGTGAGAAATGGAAGAAACGTGTCACTTACTGATCCCGGAGAGGTGGGGAGCGCTGACAGGAGGCGAAGGGACGTCTGGAGGTGGCAGGAGCCAGAGAGCAGAGGGAGGGGTTGTGGGACTGTGCCTTCTGGAGCTCCAGGGGTGTGTCTCTCAGCTGCCCCACAGGGATGGGGATTGGCTAGTTTAGGGAAGACACGTGGGAAGGAGGACCTTGCTTACAGGACTCAGGTGCTGATTGTTAGGTTTAGCTTGGTCAGCAGGTGCAGGGGGTGGGGTTTCGAGTCAGTGGGATGAGGAACAAATGGGCTGTATCACAACCAACCACTCAGGGAGGGGAGGTTTTAACTAGACCAAAGGCGATGGGGTAAGACTGGGTTTTGAACAACTTGTGTCAGGTCTGAAGATGGATGCTGAGGCCGACAACCATATATAGCCAATTTATGACCTTCGGCCAATGTCATCCAAAGTGGCAGGACTAAGATTAGAGCAGACAGAATCAGGAGGCCAGCCCAGGCTTTCTAGCTTGCTTTTCGGCACTTCCTCTTGCTCCTGGCTGTGGGGGAACCTCAGGGTGAGTGAGAACCAGGTGGACGTAGTGTCACAGCTGGGATGGACCCCTAGGAAGTCAGATGACTTTGGTTCAAGACATGGCCACTTACAGCTACATGTCTTTGGGCAGGTTACTCAAACGAGTCTGTTTCCTCAAGTGAGTAGAAGCCAGCATAGATTACATGCTGGACAAAGGTTAATTAACCATTATGAGTTATTGATACCTGTGAAGGGACGCAGCAGTGAATCTACAGAGGAGAGTTTAGGTAAAGGTACAGGAGGAGAAAGGAAAGGTACGTACACTTAGAATAAGTTGATTTCTTGACTCCCAATTAGTAATAAAAAAAAAGTTGAGAAAAGTTCCAACATAATTGGCAGATTTTCAGGTCTGAAAGCAAAAGCTCAAGGGGTGAAACAAAATGGGAGCAACAGCAGTTTCTACGCTCCCAGGCTCACCTGAAAGAACTCCGCAGAAACCAGCTCATTAGGCCTTGCAATGGATTTTCTTTAAAAATAAGATTTCCGGTGACTTGGCATTCAGATCATGTCCAAAGATAAGTCAGATGCTCCTTGTCTATTGTTTTTTGATGGCAGCCAAGGGATGGACTTGCCACCTTCCTCCTCCTCATCTTCAGGATGATGTTGTAGATAGTTTCTCTATTGTCCCCAAACCTCTAAGCCAGGGACCCTCAAACTTTTTAAACAGGGGGCCCGGTTCACTGTCCCTCAGACCGTTGGAGAGTGCGCACCATGGGCCCGGGACCAGTCGGCTGCTAAGCAGGACAGGCAGCAGCGGCAAAAACACCTGGAGGGCCGGATAAATGTGCTAGGCGGCCCGCATGTGGCCCTCGGGCCGTAGTTTGAGGATGCCTGCTAACCCCTCTCTTGTCCTTGCTCTCAGATGAGTGAGGACTTGGCTTCCTATTTCACTGGGAAAATGAAAACAGTCTGAATAGAACATCCATGCCCTCTCTCTACTGCGTCCTACCAGTACCGTGCACCTGTGTGTACACACAGCCGTCCTTCAGTATTGGGGGAGATTGATTCCAGGACCCCCCCAAATATACTCAAATCCAGGCATACTCAAGTCCCATAGTCCACCCCGAGGAACCGGAGCATAAGAAAAGTCACCCCATTCTATGGAAAACAGTATGAAAAAGAAAAAAAAGAAAAGTCATCCCTCAGTATATGCAGGTTTCTTATCCCTCAAATATTATATTTTCAATCTGTGTTTGGTTGAAAAACCCCTCATATGTGTGCACCTGTGCACTTCAAGCCGTGCAGTTCTTAGCCTCTCTCCTCTCACTGTGGATGAGCCTTCAGTGCCTGTATCTGCAGTCCACTCCTCCTCGGAGGCACCATCCCATCTCCTGTCTTTCCTACATCCTCAAATGCACCGTCTCTGGCATCATTCCTATCAGCATTCGTGCATGGGGTTACTGCTCCCTTAAAGAAAAAACAATCCTCTCTTCAACTGGAACAAGTTCAATATAGACGAGTTATTAAATTACATCAAGGTACCATTGTTAATATTGCTACCGTGATCATGGGATTGTGTGTATGAGAGTGAGACTGAGTCGTGACCATTAACAAGACAGCTCAGGAGTCAGGTCCAGCTAGTGATAGGGCTGCACAATCCGTAAGAAAGGATGCACCTGTGGCCATCTGACCAGGTGGCTGCAGTAGCCCCAGTAGCCTGCGGTCCCCAACCCCTGGGCTATGGCCTGGTGCCAGGAAACAGGTCAAGCCTTAGCTCTGTACCACACCTTCTACCCAGCCTCAACACCTCATCTTCCCACCCCAGTCCCTGGAAAAATTATCTTCCATGAAACCGGTCCCTGGTGCCAAAAATGTTGGAGACTACTGCACGCAATAGCTACTTGTTAGGAGCTGGAATGGGAGTATCTGATTAGCACTGGTGTTCAGCTGAGTTCCATAGGTCCCTTCTTCTACCCCATCCCAGACGCTGTGCTAGGTGCTGTGCATACAAATGGAACGAGTAGGACACAGTCCTTGCCCTAAGGAGGCTGTGGTCCAGATGGAGCGAGACAAGTCAGGAGCCACAGTCTGAGCCACGAATCACATACACGGTAGGCTGATGTGCAGGAGAGGGTCCTCCCAAGGGGACTTCTAGAAGAGAAGACACTTGAGCTGTCTTGACTAGCAAGCAGGATTCAGATGCATTGAGAAGACAATAGGTGGGAGGGCAGATGGAAGCGCGGAAGGGCAGGAGAAGGCAGAGCATGTGGTGGGGTGGTTTGTGCATAGCAGGATAGAAGGCCAGAGAGTTGAATAAGATACCGATCACATAGGCCCTTGTGGATACTGTCACAGTAACCCCTGCTGCCATGCAGCGACTAGGTACAGAGAGCACACCTGGTACCTCTCCATGTCATAGCCCCACTGATGGGAGGAGGGAAGGGGTGGGAGGCCAGTCAAGATCGAGTGGGGAGGTGGGGCCTGCACTCCAGACAGGAGCTGTGTGAGTCAATCTGAAAGCAGCTCAACCCTGATCACTGCTGTGGCCCCGTCCTTGGTGCTAAGGAGCCCTGCCTCCTCTTGGTTAGCCCCTGCTTCCCTCCTCTTCTCTGCTCCTCAGGGCTTTCAGGTCCTGGGACTCAAACATCCCTTCCAGAGGGAGGCCTGCTTGGAATCCTCTGGATTAGTCCTAGCCTGGCACACTCTCATAGCATGGGCACTTCACTTTGTAGCTTTAAGTGCTTGCAGAAGGAAGGGTTTGGCAAAGATCATAGAGCTAGTCATAGTTTGGGCAAGGCCCTAGTTCTTCTAATGAGTGGTGAGTTTATGGTTCTTATTTCAGTAAAAATAAATAAGACCACCATGCATGCACGAAGCAATGATGAGCGTGTTATGAACTAATGATTAATGTGTTTCTATGCACCGGAGGGCCATTAAAAAGATAAGGAAGGTCATTATTAAGTTCGGTTATTAAGTATTTGAGCCCCATGAATGCTTGGCTTTGTGTTGATAATGAATTGAGGGTAGTAGAAGACAGGGATGTGTGCTTTTTAAAATTATTTACAGCCCAACTGAGGGAGTGAGAGAAGGGGATGGAAGGCAAGGGAAGGAGGAACTAAAACACAAAGCCACAGCTTAAGCCACCTGTGGATTATAGACAGTGTTTAGCGCCAAGAGGGAGAATGTTCTCTTGAAACTTCACTGGGGAGATAAAATTGAATGTGGATATTGAAGGACTTCAACAAACGGAGACACAGCAGATGGGAAAGAGTGGTGGTGTTGGAGAAATGGCATGAACAGAAAGAGGCTGACAAGATGCAGACCATGAACCCAGGGGACAGTGAGCTGGACTGACAGGAATGTGGGGAGACATTGAAAGCCAGTCCTGGGGACTTGGATCATTTCCATTGCAGGCAGTGAGGAATCCACAAAGATTTTTGAACAAGGATCTCTCCCTGAGAATTATTTTACTAGTGTACTCCAGGTAGCCAAACTGCAGATGGATTTGGGATACGCAAAGATGGCAAGGCATCAGAGAGTGCTAGAAGGAGTTTTTAAGGTCCTAAAGGAACATGTGGCCAAGAAAGGCTGCGAGAGGGGGAATGGAGAACATTTTGATTACTAGAGGGAAATAATATATCCTGGGAATGACAGTGGTGGGGGTGGGGGAAACAGCAGGGACATGAGGGGTTGGGGCACAAAAGGTCTCCAAGGTCATAGGGAAAGTACAACTGGGAAAAAAAATTAATAGGTTCGAGGCGAACAGCATTTACCTCGAAGTGCCCAGCTAAAAGCCAGAAATGCAGCAAAACCCAGAGATGATAATAACAAAGATGTTATCCCTTAAAGTAGACAAGGGGCAGGGTATCTGGCCCAAAGTCTCCAAGATTTCAGGACTGTCACCCCTTGAGAAGTGCTACCCGGGGGAACCCATGACTTACGGTATCTTGGGGGATAAGAATCAGCATTCCAAGAGTGCTGGAACTGTCACAGCGATCAGCGTATATCATGCTAACCATCCTTCCTCTTATGAGCCCAGAATACCAAGCTTGTGAACCAGTATCCACATGGTAGAAAACAGCGACATGACTACCACATGGGAAAAATAATCCTTCTTGTGCCTAGACATTGTCGTCAAAAACACTCCCTGACCTTGGAAGGCCTCCCCACCGCGCCATCAACACGGCTCAACCTTAGGCGATAGGTTCTTACCGTGGAGGATTAACACAGGCATGTCTAATCCTTAATTGACTCCAAGAACCTGAGAGAATCTAGGTTGGATTATAGTTTGAACAATGTCCCTGTATCTCCTTCCTTCTGCAATGCTAAAGCGAAAGTGGGCAGGAAGACAAGGCAGTTATCAATATACCAGAAACCCACAGAATTCACGCTAGACAGAGAAGAGCTATCACTACCATTCACAATGCATGCGATTAACCAAGAAAAAGAAAGTGAAGTGTAAGTGTTGGAAAAGAAATATTAGAACTAATGAGAGTTCGAAATAGCCAAACTTAGAATCTACACTGTTTCTTTTTATGGCAGCCATCCAACCAAATAATCAATGTAATACGGAGAAATTGATTCTGGGGCTCAGGACTGAACTGAGTTACACTTGCAACAAAAATCAGTTTAAGGAAAAAAGGAGATCTGAGCCCCAAATAGCTTCAGGCAAAGCCAAATTGGGAGATATAAGCAATGTCACCAGAACTGTTTCTCCACCCTGCCCCGCCCCCAAATCTTCGGACTTTCTCCTTTTGTGCAGTATTCTCTACCAGGAAGGCTTTCTCCATGTAGTATACAGAAAGAGTCTCCCCTGACAGTGTACAGAAACACTGGAATTGAGCCCTGTCACCTTGCCCCAAAGGGGCTCTGTTAGGCCAGATCTGGGTCACGTTCCCAATCCTGGGGTGGGGGGAATCAACCCCACTAGAGCCACGTGGTGTAAGAACAGAGGATGGGTAGATTCCTGTAAGGTCAGTGAGCTGTCATCACAAGAGGAAATGCTTTGGGGAAGGCAAACATCCTCCTCTACATATTCCATCCTCAATAGCTACAGGAACCAAAGAGTTGGAAAATATCTGGCCAAGATTATAGAACCTATATAAAGAAAACCGTCAGAGACCTGAACAAATGAAGCAGGAGTTCATGTTCTTAGGAGGGAAGACAGTATTGCTCCAATTCCATCCTGATCAAAATCCTAAAGCAACGTACGTATGCATTCTTTAAAAGCTGGTTTTAGGCCGGGCGCGAGGTGGCTCATGCCTGTAATCCTAGCACTCTGGGAGGCCGAGGTGGGTGGATCACTCAAGGTCAGGAGTTTGAAACCAGCCTGAGCAAGAGTGAGACCCCGTCTTTACTAAAAATAGAAAGAAATTAATTGGCCAACTAAAATATATAGAAAAAATTAGCCGGGCATGGTGGCGCATGCCTGTAGTCCCAGCTACTTGGGAGGCTGAGGCAGTAGGATTGCCTGAGCCCAGGAGTTTGAGGTTGCTGTGAGAGAGGCTGACACCACGGGGCTCTAGCCGGGGCAACAGAGTGAGACTGTCTCAAAAAAATAAAAAATAAAAAAATAAAAAATAAAAATTTGGTTTTAAAAATTAACCTTAAACTATTCACAAAAATAGCCAAGGATTTTTGAAAAACAACAACGGTAGGGGAGGGTATTAGACTTCTCCTGTCAGATGATCAAACATGCTGGGAAGATACAGTAATAGAGACAGAGCTATTGGAAGAAAAGATAAGTCAATGGAACAAAATAGTGAATACATTTAAATCAGCAGGGGAATATAGGACTGTCAATGACCAACACTGAAATATCTTCTCCAACTCTTCTTTTAGAAAAAGAGAAGCTGGCTGAGTACAGTGGGTCACACCTGTAATCCCAGCACTTTGGGAGGCTGAGGTGGGAAGATCACTTGAGGCCAGGAGTATGAGATCAGCCTGGGCAACATAGGAGACCCTGACTCAAAAAGAAAAAAAAGAAAAATTAGCCAGGTGTGGTGGTATGCATCTGCAGTCACAGCTATTGAGGAGGCTGAGGCAGGAGGATTGCTGGAGCCCAGGAGTTGGAGGCTGCAGTGAGCCATGATTGTGCCAATGCACTCCAGCCTTGCTGACAAAGACCCCTTTCTCCAGCAAAAAAAAAAAAAAAAAAAATCCAGAAAACCAAAACATGAGAATTCCAGAATGGATCGGTGACTGAGAACATAAAATACTTTTTATAATCATGGGTCAAGGATGACTTTCCTAAAAACCCAAATCCCAAAAGCCATAAAGGCAGAGACTGAGGATGATCCAACATCGACAAGTGCGTGACAAACTAAGGATTCTCATGCCCTGGTGTAAGTTTGGACTGGAAGAGCCTATTCTGAGTAATAGCTTGGTAGTAACCACATTTTAATACATATGAATTAGGATCCAGAATCTCTTTCTAGAATTCTTTTACCTACATAATCGTGTGCGGAAGTCTATGCACAAAAATTCCACACAATGTTTCTAATAGCCCAAAAAAGGAGAAACACCCTAAAAAACACAGCAATAGGATAGTTAAATCAGCTTATCCTGCTATAAGGAGAGTGCACTGCAACAGCCAGAACAGCGAGGCAGAGTGCATGCTCTAAAGATGAAGAGCTCATAGGATCAAGGCCAATAGCAGGTCCAGTTAAGGTTCACAACATGCAAATATGACAATGCCCAGGAAGGCCTACAGAGAAGGTGCACTTAACCACCTTGCAGGTGAGGGGCTGACTGCAGGATGGAAGGCGAAAGGGAGGAAGAACTCGAGCTTGTGTGTTGATTAAATGTTTAAAAGAAAGCCTCACGTGTATATTTAAGGAGACAAAAAATGGAAATTGTCATCAACCTAAGAATAAAGGCTAATTGAATCAGGAAAGCCAATGAAGTTTTTTAAAAGGATGAATTTATTAAAAGTTTGAAGTTATTTAAGAATTTATTGAAGTCAGAAATATTAAACACTAAAAATCTAGAAGTCCCAGAAATCAGACTTCAAAGGATTTACGTTTCAAAGAATTAGATTTCAAAGAATTCCTTCTAAGAGGTTTTAATATTATATTCCTTGTTAAACTGGGACTTAGATTGCTTTGGGGATCATTTTGCCCCTGACCCAAGGCCATGATTAAAATTAGCAGCACATGAAGTCATGGACAGATGAGAGGTTCGTATTCACTTTTAGCCAAATTTAGCAAATGGCACCATATTCCTATTTAATGGGATGCAGCTTCTGCAATTCTTTGGAGCCATGAGCCTTTAGACTCTGATTTCCCCACTCAAGGAAGAGCCATCTGTGTCCTTGTCCTAACACTTCTGAGTACTTGTCATGAGCTAAAACACTGGCCAAGCTGTCACCTCAGAATTCCTTGTGCAGTCAGGTAAAAACATCTCAGGGAAGGTGGTTTACTTCAGTTCTTGTTCTCCCATCTCCAATCACTTGGTCAGTTAGGCAAGGTAAAAATCGGTTAAAATTTTAAAAATTCATAATAATCGTGTCCAGAAATAGATGACAGTCATTGCTAAAAAGCATGACAAAAGAACCTGGGCCAGCAGTCTCCTCCAAACAGCTAGCGGTAAGGGTTGCCTGAATAAGTCACAAAAGCCATCCTACATGGGAGAGAGAGAAAAGAATTAGATTGCTTCGTGATGCTCCAAATATACAGGAGTTTCCACATTAAACAGTAGAACAACTTCGATTCAGAGAGTAAGAGGAAATGAAGTTCTGACCAATAGGCAGAATTCCTCTAATTAGGAACCCTTGAGGATTTAGGATTTGTAGGAAGTAGTCCAGGGAGGTGGACAGAAGCAGCCATTTAGCTTTGTCACTTAGAGCAGGAACGCTCACTTTGATTCCAAACCAAGAGGAAGGTGGACTACTATGTCATGTTTTCTGAGCAAAAGACAGGTGCCATTAGGGAAACTGTCAAAGCATTAGATCGAAAAGTTATCACCTGAGAACGGAGCAAGGGGTTCCACGTAGGAAGGGAATAGAACTATAAGCTGTCGTATTTTAACTGCAACTGGCAGAGATGTGGATGAATCCTGACTATCCAATTAGAGAATTTTGGTTTATTGAGGTTAAGGAACTGATCTTTAGTCAGTGCTGATTAGCCAAAAAAATGAAATAAAAAAAATAATGCCCTCCACCCCTCATTTCCTCTTAAGTGCAGAGAGCTTCTGGGCCAGACTCTTGAGACAAACGGCTCAGGTGAGGTTCTTACAACTCAGCTGAGGGAGATCACAGATGGATGCAGAAGGTGGAAGACCAACACTGGGAATGATGCCGGAGTTAATGCTAACACCTCATGCTACCTTTTGCCCTCACATGGAACCCAATTAGCCACTATAAGATGCCTAAATGGAAACTGCCAACAGGAGGCTAAATTATCTTTTACATCCCTGGTTTTAATAATTTGGCTATATGTATCCCATAACATGAGTCACTTCAGCATTGATTCAACTCCAATAAGGAGAAGAAGGAAACAGGGGGCCTAGTGAGAACCCAAGAGGCATATGTCCCTACTCGGGGCTGGGTAGAGTGGATTAGCAGTTAAGGAACCAACCGGGTGCTCTGGTTCCCAAACCACTAGAGAAGCAGAAGCTTGAGCTCAGGAATTCATGACCAACTTGGTCTCCGTCTCAAAAAGAGTTAAGCAAATAAAGCACCATATTCCCATTTAATGGGACACAGTTTCCTCTGCAATTCTTTGGAGCCATGAGCCTTTAGACTCTGATTTCCCTGCTCAAAGAAGAGCCATCTGTGTCCTTGTCCTAACACTTCTGATCACTTGTCATGACTTAAAACACTGGCCTAAGATTCCTTAACTCTTCTTGAGACCTTAACCTTAACCAGTCAGCGCCAACTGGCGACCATGCACACGCCAAGCCCGGTGGCCTCGGCTCCACCTGATAAGGGCTGTGATCGATCAGAGGGTCTGAGTATCTGCAGAGGTGCATTTGATAGGTGGAGGACAAACCCCACGTGGCCCGGGCCACCCGCTGCTCACTGTACTAGTCGGGGATGTCTACACGGGCAAAGCATCCAGACCTAAGGTGGGCGCTTCCTGAGAGCCACCGAGGGCGGACCAAGGCGAGAGCAAGGTCGGACCGTGCGGACCCAGGGCGGGCGCAGCTGCCTCCGAATAGGTTCACAAGGCCGATCCCTGCCAGTCCCAGAAACCTGGACTTCACACCCAGCGTCCCAGTCCCGCTAAAAGGAGCCTTGCTTCTTTCGAGGGACCCCGCACCCCAAATCCGAAGTCCCCGCGCACGCAGCGCCGCGCTCACCCAGCCGCCTTGCGCCTGCAGCCAGGCGCGGTGCTGCCCCGCCAGCCGAGCGCACAGCAGGGCCACCAGGCGCTGGCAGTCCCGGGCCACTTCGAGATCCCCCTCCTTCAGCTGCGGCTTGAGGTCCCACTTCCTCCACCAGGCGGTCGCCGGCGGCCCTCTCTCTAGAAGCGTCCCCGCGAAGGTCAGGAGCATCACCACGCGGCCCCAGCTGAGGCTGTCGGAGAGCACGGCCTCCGCCATCCGCTCCATCAGGGAGACGCGGTTCCCCGGGTAGCCCACGTAGGCGGAGAAGAACGACGCGTGCTTCTGCCGTATCTTGGTGGCTGCGAGGCGCAGCGCGGCCGCCTCCAGCGAGGACGGCGGCAGCCCCGGGGAGCCCGGCTCCCTGGCGCAGTACTCCAGGTAGTCCGCCAGCAGCCGCTCCGTGCGCTCCCTGAACAGGTCGCCCATGGCCCGGCCTCTGCCGGGGGCCCGGGCCTCCCGCCTGCTTTCTAGGCCCGGCTCGGCCCCCAACCCCCACAGGGAGGGGCTGTGGGGGGCGCCCCGCCCCGGCCGGCGGGCCTCAGCACTTGCTTTTCTAGGTCGGAAGAGGAGCCTTTGATGGGAATCCCACCTACACCTGCCACAGTCCCAGAGGCCCAGCGGTGTGGCGCCTTTACAGCGTGGGACTCTTTGGAGTTACTGTGTAGCTCCAGGCCTGGGGACAATCTGGGAAGTTGGGGTGGGCTTTGGCTCCTCGTAAGGAGAGGTTGACACAGGCTACACACAGCCCCGCACAGACGGCTGCCTTGCAGGCCTTATCAGCCTCTCCAGGTTGGACCGAAGCATCCAGGTGTGCGTTGTAGATTCCTTTCTTTTGGGACTAGCACGTGTGGCGGGAGACAGACTAATTCTCCTGGGGCCTGCGAGTCATTCATTCTCTCATATATAGTTAGAGCCTTTGGGGTGCCAGGCCTCCCCCTTTAGCACTGGAGAGACAATGGAGAGCAAGACAAGTGGTCCCTGACCTCAAGGACCCTGCGGTCTAGTGATGGATAGAGACAAAGAATGGCCAGCAGTGCAGTTCAGTTAATCACTATCACAAAAGTTGAAGGAACATTCAGTTCCAGGGCAATGGCTGCTTCTGATGCTATCCTTCCCATATTGCTTAGCATTCTCTTTACTTTTTATTGGCCAGTACCTCATCGTTCCAATCTCCTGATAAAGGTAGCACTTCTTATATTAAACTTTCCCTGTTTGCATTACCCAATGGCTTCTTTCTCTTGATCGGACCTAGGCTGATGCAGAATCAGTGCTAGCAGTGAAATTTCTGGGGGCTCAGTGGCTTGGAGCATGTTGAAATATCCCTCCCTCTCAGAGTGAAAGATGAGGTGCTATGTCTTACATCACCTACAGGAAAAAAGAGGCACCAAGCTTGGTGTCTTCGTCCATGCTAGCTGCTATCACAATACCATAGACTGGGTGGCTTATAAACAACAGAAATTATTTCACACAGTTCTGTTGGCCGAAAAGTCCAAGGTCAAGGTGCTGGCAGATTCTGTGCCTGGTGAGGGCCTGCTTCCTGGTTCACAGACAGCAGTTTTCTTGCTGTGTCCTCACATTGCAGAAGAAGCCAAGGAGCTCTCTGGGGTCTCTTTTATCAGGACACCAATCCCATTCATGAGGGTTCCATCCTCATGAACTAATCAACCCCCCAAATGCACCATTTCCTACCACTATCACATTGGGGTTTGGGGGTCAAAACACTCAATCTATAGCAGTAGGCTGTTTGGGATTTTGGAGACAACATATACCACCTATGAGTGCACTGCTTCAACCCAATCAACAGGCTGGTGGATCGAAGACCAGAATAAGATTAGGCTCTGCAGAAGCTTTAGGCGGCAGTAAAGCTGCTTCTACCTCTTGGGTCTTATGATCCAACAGATCCAGTGGTACTTGACAGGTCAAATGGGAATGCTCTATGAAGCCTCTGGCAAGCACTAATAGGAGACAGTGAAGATCTCTATAATTTTGAAGCAAATACATCCCCTTTTACGAAGACAACTCTTCTCCTTTTGAGAAGCAGGTTCTGTCTTGCTGCTGGGCCTTGGCAGAGGCTGAATGCCCGACCATGGGGTATCGGGTAACCATGCAGCCAGAGCTCCCACCATGAGCTGGACGTTGTCTCACCTACCTGACCATAAAGTCGGACATATACAGCAGCAATCTATCACCAAACAGAAACGATATATTAGAGACTGGGTTGAGGAAGGTTCAGAAGGTACAAGTAAATTGAGCAGGTGGCTCAGGCTCCTTCCACACCAACTCCTGTTGCTTTGCCTCTTCTCCCTCATTCTGTGCTTATGGCCTCTTGGGATGTTGCTTACGGCCAGTTGACCGCGGGAGGAAAACTCTACCCTGGATTACAGGTGGGTCTGTATAATAGGCTGGCACCTCATGAAAGTGGACAGCTACAGAAGTCACTCATACTCAGGGTTCACTGTGAAGGACAGTGGTGAAGTAAAGTTCTCCCAGTGGGCAGAAATGCAAGCTGTATATTTGGTTGTCCACTATGGAGTGCGAGATGGCCAGGGTACAGATATACATTGATTCACAGGCAGTTCCTGATGGCTTGGTTGGGTGGTCAGGGCTCTGAAAAGAACAGTATTGGAAGAGTGGTGATAAGAAAATTTTGGAAAGAAGTATGTGGCTGGACCCCTTAGAATGGGCACATGTTGTAAAAATATTTGTGTCCCATGTGAATGTCCACCAAAGGGCATCCACTGCAGAGGGGACTGTTAATCAGGTGGGCAAAATTACATGCTCTGTGGATGTCAGACAGCCTCTCCACCCAGCTGCTGCAGTGCTTGCTCCATGGGCCCATGAGTCATGGCAGCAGGGATAGATGGTCTCCATTCATTTTTATTGCTGAATGACGTCCCATTGCATGGATATACTACATTTTGTTCATCCATTCATCTATTGAACATTTCGGTTGTTTCCTCTTTTGGCTATTATGAATAATGCTATGAACATTTGTGTTCAAGTTTTTGTGAGGGCATGTTTTAATTTCTCTTGGTACAGGCCTGAGAGTGGGAGGCAGTCTATTATTGTAGAAAACACACAGGTTGGAAACAGTGACTTCTGCATCCGGGTTCCTGGTTTTATGACAAAGTTAAACAGGCACCAGTGGTGTGCAGGTTAGATAACCTTGGGTTCAAAGATAGGCATTTCCTGTTATCACAGTTCTCCCATAAATGCTCCTACCAGACTTATGATAAGTTGTTCATATTTATCCATGGCATCATTCCTGATCCCATCTCCTTATTAGAGGATCTACATCCTTTTTTTCCTCATTCTATTTTTTAAAAAATATTTTTAATTGACACATGATTATATGTATTTATGGAGTACAGTGTGATATTTTGATACATGTATACAATGTATCAGAGTGATTATACATTGTATATAATGTATATAATTATACATCATACAATGTATCAGAGTGATTATACATTGTATATAATGTATATAATTATATATTATACAATGTATCAGAGTGATTAGCATCTCCATCCCTCAAACATTTGTCATTTCTTTGTGTTGGGGATGTGAAAGTTGTCAGAATCAAAATGGAGTCACTAGTGTTAAAACAAAACAAAAAACAAAAAAACCCTGAAAAATAGATCCAAAGAAGGCCATGAAGAGAGGTCCTCATGCTAGTATGCCTGATAACAAAAACTATCACAAAAGACTCTGCAAAAACCAGTCTTGAACAAAGGCCCTTGCAGCCTTACACAAATACCTCTGCAAGGACATTTGCCCAGCAACCGCCTATCCAACCTCAGACCGGCGAGATCTGTTCATTGATCTCTGTAGCCATGAATAATTATTTCAGAATAATTATGTACTCCTCCTCATTTTTCCCCTTTAAAAACCTTTGTTTTCCTTTACCTTCCGAATACATACGTAGTTTACTGTGGCATGCACATTCCCATTGCAACGCCCTATTGCCAGATAAGTATCTTTTTTTACAGAGCCTCTCTCTGTTTGTTATTTAGGTTGACAGGAACATTCAAAATTCTCTCTTCTAGCTATTGGAAAGTATACAATACATTTTTAATTACAGTCACCCTACAGTGGTATAGAACACTAGAACTGATTCCTCCTATCTAGCTGTAATTTTGTATCCATTAACCAACCCCTACCTTCCCCACTCATCCTTTTTATAATGATGCAAACATTAAATCGTTTCATTTCTTCCACTGAACTGGCCCCCGAGGCAGCCAACTGGAGGCCACAGTCCCCTGCGGAGATCGGCCATCCCTGAAGGCCAGCCCGCCCCAGCCAAGTCCTGTCTGGAAACAGGAGTGTGTGGCACGCCCTTAGGGTGACCGATTCCTTCCTCTCACAGCTGAGAGGATGAGAGGTTTAGCGTCACATGCTCACAAAGGATCCAGAGACAAGAAGCTTCAATCTGGGCTTCCCCAACACACTGTGGCAGAATTCCTGGCCTGCCTCAGGCCCGCCCAGTCCAGATGTGTTTTAGCCTGTTGGTGACCGGGGGATTTTTCTCAGCAGGCAAGTCTGGTCCATGAAGATCTCCGCGGTCTTAGTCAGTCAGCTCTCCCAGGCTTGGGCAGGCAACATGGCCCCAACCCTTGTCCGCCTTATCTCCTAACCCAGGGGCTGTGCTTACCCAGGATGCCAGACATCCTCCTTCAAAGATTTCCAGCAGTTCGAAGGCCCAGGTAGCCTTGAGCCCCTCCTACGGCCTCTCTGTGATTTCCTCTGCTGGCCCTGGTTGCCCCAAAGCCTCCCCCCTGAGGGCCTCTTCCAGCTGCTTTCCCAAGCTCCTCCAGGAGCCCTGGCGGGTCTCGGGGAGGCCTCAGAGTAGGGACCTGAGGGTCCCTGGGAAACTTTCAGGGGGTCCTCGAGGTCAGTACTATTTTCATAATAATACTGAAACTTTTTTTTGTATGTGTGACTTTTTCAGCTCTCATTCTCTCTCACCAGGTTCCTAGAGATGAGCAACATGTGGCCAAAGCACCCCCGTGACGGCCAGTGGAGTGTCTGCTTCTGTACTCTTTTGTGTTTTACAATTTTTCTCAGTCTTAATCTCGAATTCAACAGACATTGATAGATATAATCCACATAAACCGGAGCCATTGGAGTCTGCAATAGTTTTGAAAAGTGTAGAGGGATCCTAAGGGCAGAAGGTTTGAGAACCATGGGCCCAGATGAATGTCTGTGAGGCATTTACTAATGTGATAGTGTGGACTGCCTGTGAGGGGGAGGGGCTGGGGGAGGGGAGGAGAGAGAAGAAAGAGCAAGGGGGAGGGGAGGAGCTGGGAGGAGGCCAGGAGAGAGGTGGGACAGGGAGAGGGGAGGGAGGAGATGGGGAAGGGGAGGAAGACCAAGGGGGGCTAGAAAAGGGAGGGGGAGGGTGGGGGAGGGGCAGAGAAAAGAAGAGGACATGGAAGAAGGGAAGAGAGGGGGGAAGGGGCAGGAGGAGTGAGAAGGGAGAGGGAGGGAACAAGAAAGGGATAGGGGCCGGTAAGGTGGCTCCCGCCTGTAATCCTAGCTCTCTGGGAGGCCGAGGTGGGCGGATCATTTGAGCTCAGGAGTTCGAGACCAGCCTGAGCAAGAGGGAGACCCCATCTCTACTATAAACGGAAAGAAATTAATTGGCCAACTAATATATATAGAAAAAAATTAGCCGGGCATGGTGGCGCATGCCTGTAGTCCCAGTTGCTTGGGAGGCTGAGGCAGAAGGATTGCTTGAGCCCAGGAGTTTGAGGTTGCTGTGAGCTAGGCTGACACCACGGCACTCACTCTAGCCTGGGCAATAAAGTGAAACTCTATCTAAAAAAAAAAAAAAAAAAAAAAAAAAGGGATAGGGACTGACAGAGGGACAATCAATCAGGGAACTAACCCTTCTTGAAGCTGTGCCAAAGGCTGAGGTAGGCACTTCACACTTTAGTGCTGTCCTGTTCCATAGATGAGGAAACTGAAGCTGAGAAGAAGTTTGATACTATCATACGTCCTGTGAAAGCAGTAAAGCTGGGCTTGAGCCTAGTCCTCATCCTGAGTGAGAGCCTGGGACGCAGAGGCCTTTACCACCTAGTGCTGCCTTTAAGCCACTTATAGTCTAGGGAAGAGTGTGAAGGGGCTGGAAGGGTAGGAGGAGGGAACTGGGTGTGGCGTGCCTGTCCCTGGCTCAGTCCAGGAGGACAGGGATGCCAGCTGGGTCCCCACGTCTGACTGCCCACTCTGAAGCAAAAAATTTTGTTTCATTTCACAAATATTTCCCATCAATCCCCATCACTGCCCCCTCCTTTCTGCCTAGACCTTCTCTTTCCTGGCCTGGAGGTGGCGGCCCAAGGTTATGCACCCCTGTGGGCCGATCCTTTTGGCCCCTTCACAATTGGTTTGGTAGATTTGTCCCCAAGTCCTCTAGGGAAAAAAACCCTGATGGTAAAACCACACTCGACATTATTTTCAATATGCAAAATACTACATAACAATGCATGGAGTTTGCCTTTGAGTCTCCACATGATGCGGTATATTCCAAGTCAAGTATTTCAGCAATAAACACTAAACAGCACCCACACGCTAATGAGGACACAGGCTTACAGGGGCGGTGGCTTACCGCCCACGGGGGAAAGAGAGAATGGTCAATGGAATGACTTCGTTGTGCCCTTAAAGGTGCTTTTTGGATTGGAAAGTCTTGGGCTGTTTTGCACATGTCCTGAAGATGCGCTCCACCCCTCCCCACAGAACCTTGCATTTGCTTCCCCCGAGTCTAGGCGAGTCTAGGCGGCCCTTCCTTTGCCCTGTCTTCCTCGACTCCTGGGAACCTCTAGAAGGCCCAGTCAGAGTGCTGGGACAGAAAAGGGTCTGTGGGAGAGAGGGATGCGGATGCCAGCACAAGGGAGGCCAGCTGGACCAGGTGCTACTCTGGAACATTCTAGAGTAGAGCTGGGAAATTCCACAGGACATACTCTGGGGCCGGACCCCTTCAGCAGCAGACAGGAGCTGGGCAGACACTGTGCCCTTCCTGAGCCCCTGCCCAGACTGCAATCCACCAGAGTTCAAAACGGTCCCTCCGGGCCACCCTCCCTCTCTAACTCTGGCTCCTTGGAGGCAGGGGCCTTTTATCTTTCTGTCTCTGGTGCATAGTGAAACGAAACCCTCAGCAACTGCTGGCTCCACAAATGACTGAATGTAACGATTGTGTTTATTTACAATGAGTTGATGGAAAACTAAGCCTGGCTGATTCCGACTGACTGGCCCACCATGATACCTGAACAGTCAGTTCTGAGGGTGGGCCTGGCACATGCCGAGGCTCACAGGAGCGCCAGGTGCAGGCCTGTCCCATGGCTGTGCCCGGCTCTGGCTCTGGCAGGGCCTCTCTCTCTGAGGAGCAGGGCCTGGGGGTGACCCTGCAAAGCCAGAAGCACCACCAGGAGAAGGGCCGGCAGGAGCAGGACCAAGAGAGGAGACCAGACAGTCCAGGGGATGTGGCACACATGGCCCTCAGGCACAGCAGGGACCTGGCCATCAGATAGAGGCCACCCAACAGGCAAGCCTCACCCAGGAATGTCTGGTGTCTGAGATGATCTTTAAGTACCCCCCTAGTAAATATGCATGTCTTTTTTTTTTTTTTTTTTAGAGACAGGGTCTCGCTCTGTCACCCAGGCTTGAATGCACTGGTGTCATCATAGCTCACCGCAACCTTGAACTCCTGGGCTCAAGTGATGATCCTCCTGCCTCAGCCTCCCAAGTAGTTAGGACTACAGGTGCACACCACCACACCTGGCTAATTCTTCTATTTTTTTGTAGAGATGGGGGTCTGTGTTGCCCAGGCTGGTCTCAAACTCCTGTCCTGAAGCCATCCTCCTGCCTCAGCCTCCCAAAGTCCTGGGATTATAGGAGTGAGCCACCACACCTGGCCTCATGCCATCTTTTTGCATGAGGAGTTTTCTTAAACAAAGAATAAACCTCTACATCTTAAGAAAAAAAGAAAGAAAGGAAAAGAAAAGTAAATCTTCAGGACTTACAGAATTTCAAATAAAGACAGGATATTCTTTTTTATATATTAATTAATATTATTATTTTTCTTTCCATATAAGAGGAACAAAAACATTATTTAAGACCTATCAATCTGCATATATAATTACAAGTGCAATGCAATACATAAATATAATTTGCAAGGATGAGATCCACTTCAGCCTAAGTGTTTCTGCTAATAAATACCAGGAGGTTTTAAAATAAGTTTACTGTCTGTGTTCCCACATAGAAAAGTTCTGCTTGCTCTCTGAAACATTTGTGTTACAGACAGCATTCGGCTCTTCCCTCAATTCAAAGAAAATGCCCTGTCCAAATGACACAGTGACACATCATCACATAATTCACAAAGCAAACACCCTGTCCATTTTACGCATATGTCTGCTTCGTTCATGGCAGTTCACGTCAACAAAAATGTTTTATCTGAAAAAAAGGCAGTAAGACAGGAGGCTGAAAAAGATACTTTTACAATAGAAACACATTTTTAAAAAAGTGATTTTTGTCTAATTACACTTAGAATTGGAATTTTCTTCTATCACAGACCAATTGACAGTCTTCCCGTCCAGTCCATAAAACCAGCAGTTCCAGAGGAAGGTTCCAAACATCACAGTGCACACCGAGAAAAACCAGATTTTAAAGTGCTCTGAAAACAAATTTGATTCAAAGAATATGGAATACATTAAATGCTGAATTCTACTGGTAACAGAATGAGTTGAGACTAGTATAATTTAGAAATGGCCTTAAAAATGGATGCATTTTTAAGAGTGTCCGAAATAAAAAATACTGTATTTGAAGGTATTCCCGTAGTGCTGAAGGCTTATACTAGTAGATTTCCAGGGGTGGCAGTTTTACTAGTAACATTGGAGATGCACAGTTGCTCCCTTAAGCTAGACTGCAATAAGCCCTAAGCTCCTCTAGAAGTGTTATCTATGTACACATGAACATTTCGAATGCTATCCTCAGGTATGTATGTACATATGTTGTGAGACGACAATTAAGCCCAGACCTGCAAAGACACAAACAGATAAGTTTTAGTCCCTTAGTAGTTAATAACTTGTAAAACTTGAATTTAAAGAGATAAAGTCAGTCTATCGACCCACACACCCATACACACACACACACACACACACACACACACACACACTCACTCACACTCCATCCAAAATAGGGCACTCACAAGCCTTGGAAGGATAACACTTTACTCCTAGCAACTCCAAGGTGCTGCTTTGCACCTTACTCCGTTGCTCCCTTAGTTAGTCCTTGTACGGCACCTGCAGCCTCCTTCTCAGGGACTGGTAACACTTTTAGATTGAGAACTGAAAACATCTGTACCCATACAGCTCACTGTGCACACTGCCATGACTTTACTAATTTAGGACACTCTTACCCCCCCCACAGGACGATGAACTCACAATTTTTTTTTTTTTTATTTCAGGAACTTTGCAGAACTCCTTTTATCTATTTATCCTAAAACTAGACCACTCAACTTACCCTCCTTGAGAAAGACACAACGTAGACCATCCAATGACCGTTTACTTTTGAAGACCTTCTTTGGAATCCCCCCCGACCCTGTGTCCAGCAATCTTAAAACTGTAGCATGCCACAAGTTTTTCCCATCCTACGTCCTTCCATCAAAGGACCTGCCTTAAACCAGACCCCAGAGGCCTCGTGCATGCCTTTGCTCTCCAATTTTGAGATGCTACTAAGCCTTTGCCAAGTTTGTGATCGTCCACACCGAGGTAAGCAATACATTTAGCTTTGCTTTATGAACAGGCTATTTTGGGGATGTTTTGGGAAAGCCAACATTTGACAAGGCCATGGAGATCTCTTTAAAAATCTAATGAAAGCCACAAGGGTACTTTTCCTGGAAAAATGCACACACACACACACAATTTGGCATAAAATTTAGGGGCTTCACAGGCCTCCTAGAGTGGGCCTCACAGGGGTCAGTGACCCTTGTCACGACAAAGTCAATAACAAGAATAAGAACGCTGGCCGGGCGTGGTGGCTCAAGCCTGTAATCCTAGCTCTCTGGGAGGCCGAGGTGGGCGGATCGTTTGAGCTCAGGAGTTCGAGACCAGCCTGAGCAAGAGCGAGACCCCATCTCTACTATAAAATAGAAAGAAATTAATTGGCCAACTAATATATATAGAAAAAATTAGCCAGGCATGGTGGCACATGCCTGTAGTCCCAGCTACTTGGGAGGCTGAGGCAGCAGGATTGCTTGAGCCCAGGAGTTTGAGGTTGCTGTGAGCTAGGCTGACGCCATGGCACTCACTCTAGCCTGGGCAATAAAGTGAGACTCTGTCTCAAAAAAAAAAAGAATAAGAACGCCGCACTACAGGGAGGAGAGACTGGTTACCCATGGTTTGACCAAAGCTGGAATCATAAGAATCAGACGTTCTGGGTCAAAGGGAACCTTTGGGATCAGTAAGCCCAACTATTCACTCAACTACACGCAGATACATTGTTGTCTACTTTTTGCTTGAACACCTGTGTTGATGGGGAACTCACTACCTCCACAGGCAACTCGTTCCTTCTGTGCTGTGGGCAGAGCTGAAACCAGAGCTCCGTGTGGCGGAGCAGGCCACGTGAGCTTACCCAGACCCCCTCTGCTCCAGGAAGCCCATAACCCATCCTCTCTCCTCTCACATGCAGGAAAACAGAGAAACACCTTACCCTCAGGGTATGATCCCACGATCCCGAGCAGAAGGCGGTGCCATCAGGGGAGACGCGCAGAGTACTGACGCGGTTTTCATGCCCAAACAGGATGGAGACTCGGGCCCCCTTGAGAACGTCCCAGACATTGATGGTATAGTCGTTGTAGCCAGCAAACAGCAGGCGACCTTGAAGTGAGGTGACGAGGTGGTTATTAAATCAGTTTCTTCCTTCCTGTTTCTCTTGTCATGCCTGTCCCTCACTCACCTACTCATTCATTCCCTCGCTCATTCATACGTTCGATGGGCAGTGATTTAGGCCCGCTGTGGGCCAGCGACTGTGCTTTCTCTCTGCGGAGAGGAATTAAGTCACTGCAGAATCCCGTGGTAAGCGCCACGTGTGTGCACAGTGCCAGGGGACCGGGGAGGGGACCGAGGAGAGCAGTGCAGACACAAACACCATTTTTCGTCCTTTAGTAGCTAACAACTTGTGAAACTTGAGTTTAAAGAGATAAAAATCAAAGCGACTTGAGTTGGCTCTTGAGGGCTGAGTACCCTGTTTCCCCAAAAATAAGACAGGGTCTTATATTTATTTTTCCTCAAGAAGACACCCTAGGGCTTATTTTCAGGGAATGTGTTATTTTTTTTTTAAGTACGGTACAACAATCTACATTTATTCAAATATAGTTAAGTCATCTTCTTCTGGAACATCATCATAACTCTCCAAATCCCAAATTCCATCCTGAATTTCTTGCGATTCTATTTCCTTTAGAACCATTGCCCCCAATCTCTCATGTCGAGCAATAGAGCTCTCATGGGGCAGATGAGAAGGCTGCTCGTCTTCTTTACCGCTCCGCTACGAAATGCATGGGTTGTGCAGCCACACCCATCATCACTAGGTCTTATTTTTGGGGTAGGGCTTATATTGCTCAAATGCTTAGAAATCCTGCTAGGGCTTATTTTATGGGTAGGTCTTATTTTTGGGGAAACACGGTAGGAGTTTGTCAGGCAGGGGAGGCAGGGAAAGACGTTCCAGGCGGCAGTAGCAGCATAGCTCGCAAAGTCACAGATGAGGGGACAGAATGGGGGGTGTGTCTGGGGAAACAGAGTGGCCCAGTGGCCCAGCCTGCCAGCTCTGCCTTCACTGCGGGGCAGGGGAGCCAGGAGTTTCAAGGCACCAAGAGACCACTCCTGCCTCCCCTCTTGTGGGGTATCGGGAGAGGAGAAGGGAAAGCTTGGCAGGAAATGCCCATGGGCGTTGCAGATGTGAAGTTCTGGCACATCACTGCCTCGGAGGACAGGCTAGGTGGGGGCAAGCCTTCAGCACCTCTGGAGTGAATGGGGTTGGTGGGGGGCCCCCCTCCCAAGGCAGGCCAAAGTGGGAGGGGGAAAACCCCAGGGGAAGGAAGATTGGTGCAGCTGTGGATTATTTAGTATATCAGTCCTGGGGAAGGTAAGGTGAGGGAAAGCTGGATGGAGCACTGGGTTTCATGCAGGTCCTGCCCTACAGTGCTGGGAATGTAACTGAAATGAGATCTTACCACTGAGGGAGAAGTCCACGCTGGATGCTCCAAATATGATACTCTCTTTGGAATAGATGGCAACCTCCCTGTCTGCCCGCAGGTCGTAGAGACGACACTAGGGTGAGAGACAACAGACAGAGAAGCTCTGACTTTTGGCTCCCGTTTGGTGATGAGATGACCACAGTGCTACAGGCAGCAGCCAGAGGCTTGTGTAGTTTTAGGGACAAGGGAAAAAAAAAAAAACCTCTTTACTAATCCCTCCCATTATTTCATCCCTCAGTCCCAATGCTCCTTAATCCCCGGTGGACCGGTGGAGACATTCAAAGGAACAGCAAATGCAGAAAAATTTTTCAGGTACAAAAATGAGACCCCACTTTTTTCTTATAAAGGACACATGTTCATTGCAGAAAATTAAAAAAATATTCAGAAATGCATAAAGAAGGAAATGAAAGTCACCCCAAATCTTAAGAGGTATTTATGCATGTCTGGGCTGTCTCCTTCTGTCTTATTTCTATTTCGTGTGTGTGTGTGAATGGAGTGGATGTTTCATCATTGCTTCTGTTAACATTAGGTTGTGAGCATTTTCCCATATCATTAAATAATCTTTAAAAAAAGATGATTTACCTTATTGTTGAATATGCTTCATGTGCATATATCAGAATCCATCTGGCCATACTCTGTTAAGTATCTTGATTGTGTCTAATTTTTCTTTTATAAATAATATGATGACTATTCTTATGCAAAAACCTTTATACATATCTGATATTGTCTTTAGAATAGCTAAGGAATATAACCCTTAGAAGAGAATTGTTCCCAAGAAATAGCATGACCAGATCAAAGGGCAGGGATGTTTCTCTTGATTTCTATGGCATTTCTCTAGACAGGTGGTACCAATGATCCTGACCCCCACCTTGTCCAAGGTTCCTTGCCAACTCCAGCCTTGGGCATTTCTTTGCTAATCCAAGAGGTAAAATGGGCATCTGATCACTTAAGCTTGCATTTTTTTGATTATGGGTGACTTTGAAAGCATATTCAGGTGTTTGCCATTTTGAATTTACTGCTTTGTAAATGGTCTGAATTTTATTCTCTTTTTTTAAATTGGGGTGTTCCTCTTATTGCTCATGCAACCCCATTCATATCTGCAGGATTTTAACTTGGTCTGTTATACATGTGGCAAGAATTTTCCCAAAATGTATTCCCTTATATTTTGTTACATATTTTTGACATAGAGAGTTTTACATTTTTATTAATATCAAAACTCCCAAACTATTCCTTTATAATTTCTTGTACGGCAGCAAATCAGAATGAAAACCATTATATAATAAGATATTTGATATTTTGAGGGCAATAAGAAAATTTTTTGTCTTGAAAAACAAGTGAATATAATTTGGCAATTAGTATCAAAAGCTTTAAAACTGGGTCTATTTTTGGCTTTGCAAATTATATCTGAGAATTCTAAAGAAATAGAAGAGGTACAAAAACACGTATGAGCAGTGTTTTTAACAGGAATAAAAAAAAAAAAAACCCTTGCGAAAAGCTAAAACTGTCCAAAAATTGAAGACTGATGTATATCCATAACATGGATTACTGTTCATGGAATACTATTCAATCATTAAGAAAACATAATGGAGAAAAATATTTACCGGCATGGGAAAATGTTCACAATTTGATGCTAAGTGAAAAAGGCAAATTATATATAGCATTTTGTTTAAAAGTAAAAAAGACAGAAAGGAATTCATCCCACTGTAACTTTTCTTGGGTAAGAAGATTAAGGTAATTTACTCTGCACCCCAAATTTTCTTCATTGAATATATATTACTTCTGTAAACAGAAAAAAAAATATTTTTAAAGCATAAAATTAAGTCAGCAAATCTCTCTTTTGAACTGGAAAAGCTCTTAATAACTTAGAAACATACCGTAGCGTCATCTGACCCTGAAGCAAAGGCATCTCCACTCGGGTAGTATCTGCAGAGAGAAAGTTAGGGCAGAAAGCACTTTATCTACAGTGTTCGTTCCCAAGCCTGGGTGCCCATCAGAACCACATGGGAGGGCAGTCCCATGCTAGGCTCTTGGAACCAGAATCTCCACTTCTAGGGACTCAAGGAACATTTGCTGCAGAAGCCAGAAGGGGAGGCTCACTGGCTTCTAGTTTTCTTCCCTGTAAATAGGGACAGTGATACCGGCCTTGCAGAGTGTTGGCAAGGAGTAAGATAATATGTGTATTTGCATCAGGCATTGGAACACAGAGCAGGCCCCGTGGAAATGCAGTTTCCCTGGGCCACATGCCTAACTCCCAAGACGTGGCCCAGAGCTCAGGGACAAGAAAGTGGCTATGAACACAGACACCGAAATCAGATGTCCAGAGCCACGTTCAGAGGTCTTCAGCGACCACTTACTCCATGTGACACTTTTGGCAAGTGAAAAGCGACCTCATCTTGCCCAGCCTCGGTTCTCTCATCTGAAAAGTGAGGACAATAAAACGTCTTCCCTACTGTGAAGATTAAATAAGACAGTGCAGGCAAAGAAGCTGGCATGGTGCCACATAGAAAAAGCATTCAATAAATGACGATGATTACTGCTACGGTCACACTCTCTTCTCAAGGACCAGTAGGAAGTGCGGGCACTAGATTATAAACCAGGGGCAGGATGGGAACAAAAGTCTTTAAAGCCCTGTCATTCTGCCCACACCAGCAGTGGCCCCTACACCTTCCTCTGATTCCCCTTCCCTGAACAGATGACCTTATTGCTGCAGGAGGGGGCCTTTTAAAACAGCTTATGGCATTACCTCTCCTGCCTGGGGGAGGTGAGAGTCAAAACGTCTGGCAAAGGAGAGGGGAGCTTGGTTTTGTGTAACTTACACTGGTCTGAAAGAAGGGGAAGGGGAAGAGAAATGCTAACCATCTTCAGCTCGGTCCACCACGGTGCAGGCACATCATGTCTTTGAAACCAACATGAACTCAAGGAGGATCAGAAATACCCACACTCCAATGCTACGTTAAAATGATTTCTAGATTATACTGCATTTGAGACTACCTGGGCTGTGATTTCTGCCTGCCGGTAGAAAATTCAGGGACCAAGTGTAGGATCTATGGTTTATCTGGAAGAGACTTTTGGTGCCCCCTTGCATCTACCCTCTCTCTCTCCCGTAGCTGTGGTTAAATATAAGCAGAAATTTTCAGATGTATCAAGCCCAGGGGGTGCTATTGGAATTCAGTGGCTGAGGCAGCCTGGGATGCTAAAGGCCTTATGTGGGACAGTCCCTTAAGATAAAGAAATGTCCTACCCAAAATACTAATAGTGTGCCCCTTTGAGAAACACTGTTTTTGCTTTTTGTTTCTTTTCTGGGCACGTGGCAGAAGGAAAACTACATTCTAGTCTTTCTGCAGCCAGGTGTGGCCATGCGATCAAGTTCTGGCTAATGGGATGTAAGCAGAGGCAACAAGCTCAACTCTCTTCTGCCCACTGGCTGGCAAGAGGACATGGTGGTAGGCAGGCCAGTGGGGCCAGCAGATTGAGCTGAAAGCAACATCCTAGGAACAGGGTTGCAAAAAAACAGAATGAGCCATCACAGCAGCTCAGACTTCAATGTGAGAATAAACTTCTTTTTTTTTTTTGAGACAAGAGTTTCACTTTGTTGCCTGGGCTTAGAGTGCCCTGGCGTCAGCCTAGCTCACAGCAACCTCAAACTCCTGGGCTCAAGCAATCCTTCTGCCTCAACCTCCTGAGTAGCTGGGACTACAGGCATGCACCACCATGCCCGGCTAATTTTTTTCCATATATTTTTAGTTGGCCAATTAATTTCTTCCTATTTTTAGTAGAGATGGGGTCTCACTCTTGCTCAGGCTGGTTTCGAACTCCTGACCTCAAGTGATCTGCCTGCCTCAGCCTCCCAAGTGCTAGGATTACAGGTGTGAGCCACCACGCCCAGCCTTGAGAGAATAAACTTCTATCTTGCTTAAGTCACTGTTATCCCATGTCCTAACTAATCTAGTGTATAACTGAGGGCATGCTAAGAGACCAATGACAACATTCAGTGTGGCTTCAGCTTGCCCTGGAAGAAAAGCAAACCATGTAGCTCTGAACATGGCCCTCTGAATCAGTCCCTGCAGAATCTGTCAGATGAATCTCAGCATCCATTTATACCATTCTATAAAATAACTGAATTGGAACTGTCTTCATTACATATAGAAAGAATGGCCATTTAAAAAGTTATATTTACATTGTATTTATACTGTATTAGGTATCATAAGTATTAATAATCTAGAGATGATGTAACGTATACAGGAGGATGTGCATAGGTTATATGCAGATACTACACCTTTTTTATATCAGAGATTTGAGCATCCTCGGATTTTGGTATCTGCGGGAGGTCCTGGAACCAATCCCACAGATATCAAGAGACGACTGTGTGCTTTATTGATATATAGGGATTTAATTTATTTCTTGTGGTTTTATCTTCTATCTTCCATCTTACTAATTTTATTTACCATCTGTAGTAATTCCTGGATTGATTTCCTTTGATTTTCTAGGTAATTACTGCACATTTACAAAAAAGTGATAGCCTTTTTCCTTATCCCACATTTGAGGGCAGAGGTTACTAAAGTACATAAGCATTCTTATTTTGTTCTTGCTTGAAGAGGAACAAGTCTTTATGTTTTCTTACTAAGTATAATGAAGATTCTTAGGGATTCTAAATATAATGAAGATACTTTATATAATGTCTCAAAGTGCCATCTTCCATACATGTCAAGTCCTGACCTCTCTCTTGAGATCCAATTCATAGACCCTGCTATCTCCTTGACTCTCCCACTTGGATATATAATAGTCATCTCAAACTTAACTAGCCCCCAAAGAGCTCCCGAATCCATGTACAAAACCTACCTCCTCCCTGCACTTCCTCCAGTCTTCCCTGTCTTAGTAAATGGATCACTGCTTATTGCCCCCGATAAAAAATTCCCTAAACTCATCACGGCTCTTCTCTTATAATGTATCCTTTTTCATTTGCAGGTGTCATTTGGCCCTTTTCATGGCACCCTGTGGAACCAGGGCTCAAGTAACCAGCACAAACATGCTATTGCTATGAGTAATAAACTGTTCTTTATCTCTGACACAGAAGTTTCATGTCTTCTAACAGCATCTGTGAGCTGTGGCAGCCTAACTTGTTAACTTGCAGGTAGGTGAAATCTCAGACCCTTCATAATTCTTGACATTTCTCTGTCTGTACCACATATTCCTTAGTTCCAGCCACCATCATTTCTTTCTTGAATTCACACAACAACCTTCTATAATAAACTGGCTGTCATACTTCCATTCTTGCTCCCCTACAATCTATTCTTGATACAGCCATAGTGATCTTTTAAAGGCAAAATATGATCATGTTAGCCACCCCCATAACTCAAAACTCTCCAGTGGCCACCTGGCCTTTTGTTAGGTCCCATATCTGTGCTCTTCCCTCAACTCTTTGCAAGCCTGGCTCTTTTATCGTCCTGGTCTCAGTTTAAATGTCACCTTCTCTGAGAGGTCATCCTTGACCTCTATCTAAGAAATAACCCATCCCATCACACCTGTTTTATTTTTTTCATAGCACGTATCAGTAATCTTAAATTAAATTTATATTTGTGTTTTGTCTAGTTTGTCTCCTCTAGGGAGAGTAGAGATCTTGTCTATCTTGTTCACCACTGCCTTCCCAGTTCCTAGAATAATATATAGCAAATAAATACTCAATAAATGTTTATTGAATGCATGGACCAGAAATGTTGATTCAATTTAGGGAGGATATTATCAATGGCCCCTAATGCAATTAAATTAAAATCTATAGCAGCACTGTTTAGTTCAACCACAAATCAGCAGTTCTTGAGAGGGAGGCCTCTTTCGGCCAAGTAAACTGAGTCTGGCGGTGGATGCCCCAAGGCCAGGGAATGCCAGCAGAACAGGGAAGAGACATGAACATGCTACTCACTGACCGGACACTGTTGATGTCAGATTCGTGAGTTTCAAAGGCCTGCACGCACTGGCCGGAGCGCATATCCCAAACCATGGCTTTCTTGTCACATCCCTACAAATGTAAAATTACCCAGAGTTATGGCTGCTGCAAGCAATGTCTAAACACAAGGTAAGAGTCCCAGTCATATAACAGAGACCATTCATTTCCCATTAGCAAGTGGCTGACAACACACCTTTCTGAGACTAGCTTTACCGGAGGCCACTTTCCTCAGCCAGTAAACCCTTAGAGGCCCAGAACTAGGTTTTGGGATGAGGGGGAGCAAGGGAAGGTGCCCAACCTTCCCCTTCAGCATGTTTTCTTCTTCTGCACCTTTCTGAGCGGAGGTAGACTCTCCAGAGCCCCCTTCTCACCTCTCTCCCGGGCACGTCCCTTTCCTTTTTTTCCCCTCCTTTCTCTCTCCTCTTTACGTCTGCCTTCCGAGGCCCAGCGGGCAAGACAGGTGGACAGGGCTGCACAGCGGGGCCTCTCTGGCTGGGACACTAATGAACAGGCTGGCGGTGTCAAGTCTGAGCGGCCAAGCGTCCCCGCCTCGTCTGAGGTGTATGGGGCAGCCCTGGGTGACCTCAGACCACCAGGTGCCCCGGGCCACTTCCGCCCTCAGCAGCAAGCCATGTGGGCAACGCACAAACCCGGGGCCTCGTCACGGTCCTGCTGGGGGGCTTAGGGAAGTCACCTCCCTGGGCTTCTGCCTCAACAGCTCTAAAATAAACGCTCCCTTCAGGTTGCTAACACGACCCAGAGAATTGTAAACGTGAGGTTTACCCCATCATACCGTCAAGGTTCTGGGAGTATTTTGATAAATTCCTGTGGAGCAGTTTTGCCACCAAGCGCGGGTAGTACAATGCAGACTCTCAACAGTCGAATGGAATGGCTTAAACAGTCAAAAAGGAATGGCTTAAAATTGGTGTCCACGTGGTTAGTGTCTACTCAGGGCAAAGGGTGGGACAAAGTACCATAGCTGGCACCTGAGAGACCCGCCGTGGGATTCGGCACTCTGCGTATCTTTACTGAGAATGTGGGTGCAGAAATCATGAATGTCTTCCAATCTTTTGAGGACACTAAACTGGATGAAGTTTAGTGCTCTGAGAGGCAATCAAATCTACGATAATATCAATAATTTTAAAAAACACGGTGTAGTTGAGGAGAAATAAATACAGTTACGAAAAGGCCCAGGGAGGAAACAAACAGATGGCCAAAGACTCCAGAAGAAAATCAGCGTCCCCGCAGATTAGACGTCACACAGCCCCGGCCTGACTCCCAGGGCTGAGATGTGGGCAGCTTGGGGCAGAGGGCCCTCATGTCTCCCAGTGGCAAAAGTCATTTGACAGCACATGTGTCACTGTCCTATCTCACCACTGTCCCCTAACCAAGGTGAGGCAGGACCTGGGGGTCGGTCAGCCTGCTCAGTCCTCTGTCCTTATCCCGGGCTGTCCACAGAAGCACTCACCCTTCCACTGGTAAAACACACTAGAAGCTCTTCCATCTGCCACCTGTAATGTCCCAGGGGCGGGAGCAAGTGCTACCGTGCACTGTGTCCAGTGTATGGATGACGACATACAGTCAGGTAGCGAAGCTCCCACCCAGGTGCCCTGCCTCCTGGTCTAGTGCTCCGCTGTGCCTCTGTGTCCACTTCCAATGGCCAACTCCGAGCCAATACTCTGTTCCTTGCACCCTGGGGTGGGTGGGAGGACGGCAGGCAGCAGGGATGGGGTGGGACAGTGCTCTGGTCACAGCACAGCGTTGCCTCAGCTCAGCAGCCCTCTGACCCTGGTTCACTTCTGATGCCCTCAGGTGCTAACTTAACTGTCTGCTATTTATTTGAGGAGTGACACTTTAGCAGATGGCAGATACGCACCTTGAGTCGCAGCACGCACATGGGAGAACATTCTAGATCCCTCTGTAGACTGGTGAATGTCAGTGGCAGAAGAGAAGGAGGCCCCCACAGTCCAGGGCCCTAAGCTGCCCCCCAAAACCCCCAGGAGAGGGATAGCGCCAGCGTGGCCGCTGCTGCAGGAGGTGCGGCTGGGAGTGCGGACAATTCCCGCAGCCCCTCTAGGGAAGTGTCCAGTCTAGTCTAGTCTAGTCCCATGAGCGGGCAGGAAGTGCCACCACAGGCCTGCCTAGTGGACAAAGGGCCCCTAGAGATTTTCCTTGGGTCTTTACCCCAGACACGAAGGTGTTTCCGGTTTCCGAGGGGGCCAGGTCCAAGCAGAGGACGTCGGCCCCGTGCCCGTGGAAGCTCTGCAGCAGCTGTCCGCTTTCCACGTCCCACAGGGCGCACGTGCCGTCGCCGCTCGCCGTCAGGATCTGCCCACGGGAAAGGACAGGAAGAGCGCGGCTGTGGTTATTGCTTCCGTCGGGGTGGGGGGAGTTGGTCAGAGGCGGAACGGTCCACGGGGGAGAGCAGGCTCCTTAAACACACACGCCCACACACAGCGCAACGCATCTGGATTAGAGCAAGCACAGAAGTCTCTCTTCCGTACCACCAAGGCAAAACTGCATTTCCGACACCCTCGTGGTCCGCAAGTTGTGTGTTTATGTGTCTGTCTCCCTCCAGAGCCGAAATCCTGGAGTCCTCACTGCGGCGCCTACAGAGAGGGCTCTACACCTGCCTGGCACGTGGCAGGTGCTCTGGGAACAGAACCTGCAGCAGCGCCCACGGTCGTGCAGGGCAGAAACCCAAAGCGTTTCTCAGACGCTAATGCGCACGCAAATCACTGGCTGCTTGCTAACAAAACATAAAGGGTCTGGGAAGGGGGGCCCCAAAGAGTCTACTCTTCTCATAAGCTCCGGGTGATGCTGAGGATGGTCACTGGACCACACTGGGAGCAGGAGGGTCTGGGCAGTGTCTTGTTAGACACAGTCTCCTGTTGCTGCTTTTCCCCAGGGGCAGGGTGCCACCCAGAGGTAGCCCCCTGCGGCCACTGGTGGGTGCTGGAGGACACTCACGCCACACGCAGGTTCAATACACATCTGCTTCGTGCTGACCATGTGCGGGCGCTCTGCTAAGGCATTAGGGTTTGCAGAAAAATTGTGCCTTGGTCTCTGTTCTCCTGGAACTCGCTTTGACAGGACTGATGGTAAGAATGAAACCAACACAATCCCCTGTCCCTAATCTCCTGTCCCTGTGTTAAACAGTTCTGGGATACCAGGCAAACTTTCCTGTTACTATGTTAAACAACACAAAGTATGCTTCCTGCAGGAAATACTTGCTCCTAGAAAAAAACACTGCAAACCAACTAGACAACTTACTCATCAAGACTAACAGCTTAAAAGTAAATGCTTAATAGGGACTTTTTTGTTTTATATTTTTGTGATCTTCCATTACAGGGTAAATAAAAACAAACTTTAAAGACTAAACATTTATTCAGATAAATACACTAAACAGAACCCCTAGCTAACCATCACTCATTTGTCCTGGAATGCAGAGAACTGGCAGGTTCAATACCATAGTCTAATACTAGACGGTTCTTCTTTTATCATCCTAGATCCTAGAATGGAAGAAGCTCGAGGTTTATCAGTTCAAGGCTGCCCAAACCAGGCTGTGCACCTGAACTGCCCAGCTTTGTGTTAATATTAATAATAGGGCCGGGCGCGGTGGCTCACGCCTGTAATCCTAGCTCTCTGGGAGGCCGAGGCGGGCGGATCGTTTGAGCTCAGGAGTTCGAAACCAGCCTGAGCAAGAGCGAGACCCTGTCTCTACCATAAATATAAAGAAATTAATTGGCCAACTAAAAATATATAGAAAAAATTAGCCGGGCATGGTGGCACGTGCCTGTAGTCCCAGCTACTTGGGAGGCTGAGGCAGCAGGATTGCTTGAGCCCAGGAGTTTGAGGTTGCTGTGAGCTAGGCTGACGCCACGGCACTCACTCTAGCCTGGGCAACAGAGTGAGACTCTGTCTCAAAAAAAAAAAAAAAATTAATAATAGTAAAATAAAAAAGAGCTAACATTTATTGATGTGTACCAGTGACTGTACTATTTTACATCAATCATCTCCTTTGGTCCTCAGAAAACCTTACACGGGAGGGATTTATTACTATTCTCATGCATAGGTGAGAAAAGCGAAGCACACAGAAATCTGAACCTCATCTGGGATCACCAGAGGGAGCACAGCGGAGCCAACATCTGGTGGTGCAGTCTGACCTTCACCCTGCTCTGCCTCCCAGGCAGGCTGCACCTGCGGAGGGAGCCAGCTGGGACTGCCCTCCACTCTGGCTAGCTGCTTGTTAGAAAGTAAGCACTTTCTAACCCTTAACCCCCAGCCCTGCACCTGTGGCCAGGCTGCTGGTTCTCTACCCCAGGGACTGCAGGTGCCAGACCACCCACTGTCCCTACATACCTCTCCGGCTACCTAGCTCCCTCACACTGTGGCCCCCTGGGGGGACAGCCATCCCTCTTCCTTGGCAGCAGCAAGTTTGTGGCACCCACCCTTGCTCTGAGCTCCCCAGCTTTCTCCACTGCCCAATCATTACTGGTTTTGGTGAAGGTCCCTGAGGGCAGAGATGAGCTTTCAGCCCCAGAGCCAGGTGTTATCTGGCAATGCGGGTGGTGGGTGGCAAGAAAGTTTCCTGAATAAGTGTGAATAAAAAAACTACGGGATGCGTTTACAACTTGCTAAAGAAAACCTAGTCCAAGTGTTAAAAAATTGTACTGTTTTCACTGTGTTTTATTCAAAATAGAGCGTAGATTTCGTATCTGAAGCATTTTCTTTTTGCATTTGCATCTGTTAAAACAGGACTGCACGGTATGTACAGCGAGATGCAGGAAACATACACCTCCAAAGCTCTGCAGCTGGGGACACAGTAACTTCCACCCCCTCCCCCAGGGTTCCCTGCTCCACTCCCACCCCCACAAAGTCAATCAGAGGAGGATTTTCAATATGGTCTAGCAACAATCAATAGCTCCAACTTTCCTGTTTCTGATTTTATTAAAATAATAATAATAACTAATGAGAAACAACAGGAGCTTCCTCTTAGAAAAAGCTGCTGCAACATAGAGCTTCCTCTCCTGCAACTCCTCTTTTGTGCCCTACAACAGGTGGACCTAACACCATGGGGGGGTGACCGACTGACCTGCATGTCGGAGTTGGTGAAGCTGCAGGCCGACAGGTAGTTGGTGTGCATGGCGACAGACTTCTTTTTGGCAGCCATGTTTTCATTTTTATCGAACGTCAGCGGATACACAGAGCACTTATTATCCAAACCCCTAGCGTGGAAAGAAAGAAGTTATCAAAGGTTAACTTAGAGCAATACAATTTTTGTCTGGAGCAGTCTCATACATTATAACTTTTTCTCCAACTTTTACTTTGAAGATTTCAAACCTATTGTAAAAAAAAAAAAAGTACAACAAATACCTAGATCCCTTCGCCTGGTTTCACAGACTTAACGTTTTATCCTATCTGCAGAAGCAAATTCGAAACCACTTGACTTCAAACTGCAGACATGACATTTTATTTCCAAATACTTCAACATGCAAATTTACATCTCCTAAAAATAAGAATATTCTCCTACATATCCACTGCACCATCATCATATCTGAGAAAATGTAACAAAAATTCCGTGACATTACGAGTGCCTGCTTATTTGCCTGTTTTTGCCAACAGAACAGTATCTGATGGATAACAGGAAATGTGCAAAGCTGCTGTAGCCCCGACTTACCCACAAGCGATGGCGCATCCAGATGGGGCATAAGCACACGCCATCACCCACGTGCAGGGCATAGTGACCGCATGCTCCTGAAACAAAGCACGTCCCGTTCACGGAGTGAGTGACAGGCACCTCTACACAAGGTCTTAACATTTAATTTTTTTTTTTCTTTAACGTTTGTTTTTTTCTCTTAGAGACGGGGTCTTGCTATACTGCCCAGTCTGGTCTCAAACTCCTGGGCTCAAGCGATCCTCCCACCTCAGCCTCCTGAGTTACTGGGATTATAAGTGTGAGCCGCCGTGCTTGGTTGTGAACATTAATTTTTACAAAATAAAATCATCAGAGTTCCTACTGAATAATATTATAGCTTCAAAGGGAAGGGGTATGGGGTAAAGACTGGCTTGACACATGAGGGGACTTAGCTGCTCCATAATCAAATCAAGCAAACTTTATGTCAAATACTCTAGAAGTTAAAAATCTTCACTAGCCAAAAACATCCTTCATGCTTTATTTATTTATTTTTTTTTTTGAGACAGAGTCTCACTCTGTCTCCCAGGCTAGAGTACAGTGGTATCATCACAGCTCCCTGCAGCCTGGAATTCCTGGGCTCAGACAATCCTCCTGCCTCAGCCTCCTGAGTGGCTAGGACCACAGGCGCGCACCACACCTAGCTAATTTTTCTAGTTTTTGTAGAGACAGGATCTTGCTATGTTGCCCAGGCTGGGCTTGAACTGCTGGCCTCAAGTGATCCTCCTGCCTCAGCCTCCGGAGTAGCTGGGACTACAGGCATGTACCACCACACCTAGCTAATTTTTCTAGTTTTTATAGAATCAGGATCTTGCTATGTTGCCCAGGCTGGGCTTGAACTGCTGGCCTCAAGTGATCCTCCTGCCTCAGCCTCCTGAGTAGCTGGGATTACAGGCATAAGCCACCACCATCCAGCTACTTCTTTCTTAATAATATACTCCCTTTGTTCTTCTGCCTGAGTATTGGGGCTCTTTTTCTTTGAAAGCTATGTCCCAATCTCATTTCAGATACATACTTTACCTTGTTTTCTACGATTCTCATTTTCAAAATATACTCTTGAATGACTTTTTTTTTTTTTTGAGACAGAGTGCTCGCTCTGTTGTCCAGGCTAGAGTGAGTGCCGTGGCGTCAGCCTAGCTCACAGCAACCTCAAACTCCTGGGCTCGAGTAATCCTCCTGCCTCAGCCTCCCGAGTAGCTGGGACTACAGGCATGCGCCACCATGCCCGGCTAATTTTTTCTATATATATATATTAGTTGGCCAATTAATTTTCTTTCTATTTATAGTAGAGACGGGGTCTTGCTCTTGCTCAGGCTGGTTTCGAACTCCTGACCTCAAGCAATCCGCTCGCCTCGGCCTCCCAGAGTGCTATTGAATGACTTTTTATATGTATAAGTTTGTTTACTTGTGAGTGTGTACATGAGACTCTATCTGCCATGGGTCCTAAAGCCAATCCTAGGAAGGTATGAAAAGGGGTGGGGGGAGGGGAGAGTGAGCTTGGGTTGTGCTCCTGGGTAGAAGAGAACCAGTAAAATGGAAGCATTAAGAACTAAGCGTAACAAGGCCGGGCGAGGTGGCTTGCGCCTGTAATCCTAGCTCTCTGGGAGGCCGAGGTGGGTGGATTGTTTGAGCCCACGAGTTCGAAACCAACCTGAGCAACAGTGAGACCCCGTCTCTACTATAAATAGAAAGAAATTAATTGGCCAACTAATATATATAGAAAAAATTGGCCGGGCATGGTGGCGCATGCCTGTAGTCCCAGCTACTCAGGAGGCTGAGGCAGTAGGATTGCTTGAGCCCAGGAGTTTGAGGTTGCTGTGAGCTAGGCTGACGCCATGGCACTCACTCTAGCCTGGACAACAAAGCGAGACTCTGTCTCAAAAAAAAAGAAAAAAAAAGAACTAAGTGTAACAGTCTCTCGCTTCTGGCTGAGTCACCCACATCCCCCCTTGCATGCAGATAAGCAAACAACAAAAGCCACGTCTCAAAAGCTTCTGAGTCTGTGGTCGCATTTCCACGGGAGACATGGATCCTGGTTTTGGTTCTGACACCAACACGATGTGGACCCCATGCAGGCTGTCTGTCTGTCCTACCTGCTCTCATTCTCTGTCTGTGGAGTGAGGGGAGGGAGCTAGATGATTTGCAATGTACCTTCAAGTGGGGTCTTCTTTTCTGTCATGCTTCTGTGTGTGTCTGTGGGGAAACACAGCCCCAATACCGCCTGCCAAAATTCTGTTGTCACTCACCATCTTGCAGCCTGTCAGACGCCAAGAATAATCTGCTCCCCTCCAGAGAACGAGCTGAGGCAGCCACTCTCAGCACAAGACATCCAGGCCCTCTCCTTGCGGAGACTGGCTACATTCCCTGCCACGGGCCACAAGTCGCGACACCCTGGCTCCCTAGAAATCAGTCCGTGCTCTACGCCACGCTGGGGTGTAAATAGATCCAATCGATCCCTGGACATCCAGAAGGTGCTCAGGAGTGCTGGGAGGGGCAGGGGCTCCCAAGGTGACAATTAGGAAAGCCCTGTGACAACTGTCATTTTTATTATTCCCCAGGGGCCTGATCATTAGGGACTCTACTCTGCAAAATGGTTCTGGCCCCTCACTTGACCAAGTCACATAATAGCTGCCTCCCACGACATTCACTAAACGCATGCCACAATGCAGAATGTGGCTGCTGTCCACTTTGACATAGATACGGGGCTCATTTTTTTTTTTATGTAGTGAGAAGGAAGTCTTTCTTTCTAAATAAATATTGGAATCCATATTTAGTACACGATACTCTTTATTGTAAATGCCAACGCAATGCCGGCATGCAAGCGTACCCACACGTAGGCTTTGGCCTTTGTCTTTAGCTAAGACTCTACATGTAGATCTAATTTGAGCCGTGCATGCCCAGGCCAGACTTGCAAGGGGCTCAGACTCCACTGCGTCACGGGACATTTCAGCTCAACCCCACTGCAGCCTCATCTTGCCCACTCACCACGTGCTATGCAGTCTGGTCAAAGGCAGAGAAAGGAGAGATAACTGAGAATTTTGGCACCTCTTACCATCACTCGGAAGAAAAATAACGCATGCAGTTGCACGTGGGAATGTAACAGGTTTCCATGCTCTGCCCACTCCCAGTTTGGCATGAGCACCTCTGCAGTGGCCTGGCCTGCTCGTCTCGGAGCGGGAGGGAGGAATAAACACTGCAGTTGGCTAGCTGAGCCGTTCAGACACAGATGGGCTTTCTTGGGGTTCTCGGGTTCCCGAGAGGCAGGGCAACCACTCGCAGGGGTGGCTGGAGGGGAATCAGGACAGGGCCTCAACAGCTGGGCTGGAGCACCTTGAACCACGCCGGGAACGAAGCCTCACCTTGTTCGTAGTGAAGGAGTCCCACACGATCACCTTCCCGTCCTGGAGGGACAAGAGTAAACAAGTTCAGGGGTTGCCAACAGTTCTTGCAGATAAACACTGAGAGCTCCTCATAAAAGCTGTGTCCGGCCAGGCAGTGTGACAGGGAGAGCCAGAGTAAGTATCCAGATAATCAGGACCCCAAAACCTCTCCATGAAAAAAGGGGGTGTAAGCAGACGAGGGGCAGAAACTTCCAGCCCAGCTAAAGGATCAGTTCTGGACCTTGTAGATAGATACGGCTACAGGAATCAACACTCGGAAGCTTCTTTTATACCATTTATAAACCAACCACAAACCACTAATACACTATCATCCCCCAACATACCCCAAATGTCAAAAAATTATACAGGAAAAGTTAAACCTGACATGACCTTACGTTGCTGGCAGGTGAACAAGTCTCTTTCTCCCCTCATCCCCACCACCTCACCCCCATTCTCCTGGAGTCCCCTCAGCGGTCACCTACGAGCACCCCGCCCGCTCTCTGTCCCTTCTCTGCCCTGGACGGCTGCCGAGGGGGCTGTGTGAGCCCAAGATCAGTCTAAGTTCTCCAGGTGCTCGCAGACGTTGCAGCTCCTGCTCCGACATCTCCCGCCTACGCTGAGGACAACGTGGGATTTGCACCTGTACTGGTGAGGGTGCCTGAGGGCAGGTGTTCAGTGAGCAGAGAACACCAGCTGTCAGGGTGAGCGCCTGGCTGGCGATGCCACACACAACACTGCCGCTTTCATTGGGACCGTGGCTGCAGCTGGCAGTGACCACAGTGCCATCTATTTGTAACACAGACCCACCGGGGGTAAACTCACACAAGCCCTGCACCCTACAAAGCTGTCACCTGCCCAGACTGTGGCGTGGAGGTTCTCTGGGCAGACAGTGGAAGAGGACGGATGAGCGACTTCCCCCAGCGCACAGGTCCCTGCAGACCCCCAGGGACGGTAAACCTGCACAGCCTCCGTGGCAGGCTTGGTTTTTTTCACCACTCGAGCCATTTGGAGCCCAATCTGGTGAAGAATGCAAGGGAGATCAGACTGCAAGATACCGCTTAGGGGCAGAAGCCACGTCTGGCTCTAAAGCGACAGCCGCCTGCTTTGCAGAATCCTACAGAGGACTTCCGCGTAAACGCCGTGTGCGGCGGAGGGGCCCCGGAACCAGGTCGGCGGTGTGGGGCTTTCCCAGACTCCTAAGCACGTTGGTTCTTCCGGTCTAATGCCTGGCTGCACGGCCACACGTGTCGCGCGGGCGGGCGGATCTGGAAAGCCTCTTGCGCGCAGACGGAGCGGGCTCCACGCCCACGGCCCGCTTGCTGGGGACTGCCTCGGTGCCCTACCCACGTCGGTGCCCACTTTGCCGGCGCCCGCCACCGCACCGCCTGCCTGTCCCCTCCCTGTCCCCTCCCGCCGCCCACCGTGCGCTCCGGAGTCTCGTTACACGGCACGTACCGCGAGCACGGGTTTACCTGCCGGCGGCCCACACACCTGGAGAGAACGCGCCTCCGCCCCCAGACCCGCGGCTCGGGTGACAAGTCTCCTGCCTTTTAAGGGAGAGGCTGCTGATGAGTCAGAGCCTGTTCCAGAGTCTTCTGTTAATCTGCCCCCTCCCCACACGCCGCGCCCACGTGTCCCTAGCTCAGGAGAAGACGGGGATGGAGAGGGCGTGATGAAGGCCCTGCCTCCCCCGCCCCTGCGCACTCACTGGCAGGTGAGTGACAGCAAATCCAACAGGCAGCACACCTTTTAAGGGTTTAAGGAGTCCAGAAGGCTAGGCAGCCAACACGTGCGTCTCAATAACCATTTTGCAAAAATGAGCACTTGAAACAGAAAGGCCAGAAACGCTCTGAAATAGTAATTAATGGCTGTGACGGTGCAGGGGGAGTAAAAGCATTTTCTCTGTTCTATTTTCCAGTGTTTCTTTAATGTGGTAAAATGCATACGCGACACACTAATTCTGAACGCAGAAAAAAGCAAGTGCAAGGGGACATGCTAGATTTGTAGGTAATGCAGGAGATTAATAGAATCTGTCCTATCAAAGGCCACACTGACGTAGATGTCACAGCTTGTGGATTATCTAGAATATGTATAGTTTTATACCTACAGGGGTTATTAAAGAAACAACCCTCTTTTTGAAAAAGCTGTGCAGAAGGCAGGGGTGGGGGGAAACTCGCTGATCACAAACATATGACTTTCAGAATATCCCGTGTGGCTTTAGTTTACAGTTTTATGAGCGATGCATGCAACATAAAAGTCGACAGCAAAAGTACCAAGCTGTGGGAGCCGGCTTCCCAGGGAGTCCCCAGCCACCCTAGCCTTTGATTTTCACACCTTTGTGCAGTCTCCCTCCCCGTTACATCAGGGCTGTCTGTGTGAATACGACAGAAGCCACGGACTGTCATGAAATTACAGTGCGGCTCTGCCTCTGTCTCCCTCTCTGGGATCCTCTGCTCTGGGGGAGGCAGCTACTGTATTGTGAGATGCGTGGCCCACGTGGGGAGGAACTGGGGCCTCCAGCCAAGAGCCACGTGAGCGAGGCATCTTGGAAGTGAGTCTCTGCCTCGGTCAAGCCGTCGGATGAGCACAGCCCAGGCCAACATCTTCCCAGCAACCTCCAGGGAGACGCGGAGCCAGAGCCACCCAGCCAAGCCCTTCCCGGATGCTCACTGTCTCAGAAACCACGTGACATCACAGATACTTGTTGTTTTAAGCTGCTAAATTTTGGAGTAATATAGATAAATGATACACAAGATGTAAAACACACTATGTAAACTATATGAAATGAATGAAAAAAATTATACTTCATAAAATATGCATCTTGAGTTTGTTCTTTAAGGAATAAGAATTGCTAAACTCCTTAAGTTGAAAGAAAGCCACTGATCGGATCTTATGCCCTCAAGTTAGAAAAAAAAAAAAGAGACCATTTTAAAAGTGGTTACACTCACAAATAAGATCTAGAAATATGCTCAGGAAGAAATTAATCTGAATGGCTCATCAAATAAGTCAAACATAGTCTACAATGTTTTAACTATTACCAATTCCAAATCTACCCAGATGAGTGGAGTTCTGTAGCGTATGAGAGAATTCCTTATGCTAAATCACTGTCCCCTGGAGAATGAGCAAAGTCACAAAGATCAGAAAAGGGCTTTCTGAGAGGGACAGCTCTTCCCCCCTTGGCTGGGGTATCGAAGACCCACTCACCCATTACGCAGCAGGTGGGGCGTACCTGGGACGAGCTCACGATCCTCCTCTTGTCTTTGCACCAGTCCATGCACAGCACTTTGTTCCCGTGGCCTTTGAGGGTCCTTCTGGTCTTCATGACAAACTGCCCCAGGGCCTCCACACGCTCCGCCACCTGGTGCACTGGAAGGACAAGGCCACCGTCAATTCCACTGCAAAGGACAGGGTTCTTCTGAGCCACACGCGGGCAACAGCAGGCACAGGCCCTGCACAGAGGGGCAGCCCACGGGCCTCCTCTGAGCCACAGCTGGGTTCTCTGAGTCTTCACTGTTCCGTCCCAGCAACGCTCTTTCTTTTAGGATCAGGACAGGGTACAGACAGCACTGTCATTTTTTCCTTGCATTTAAGACCCTGCGTTTTTCAAAGCATTTCCATGTGCGCACATTGAAGAATTAACAAGACCCCTTCATATCTGTAAAACACTACATAGAATTCTCCCATTCAAGGGCCACAGCTCTGACAGGTGGGCAGGGCAGGCGACAGAGTGAGGCTGCTGTCCCCATTTAACAGGTGAAGAGACCTAGGCTCACAGAGTTATCTGGCTAACATAAGTTCATGCAACTAACTGGGAGCCAGGCTGGGGCTTCTGGTCTTTTAATTACCACTTTCTAGTCACTTTACAAAAACTGTGCTGTCAGGGTCGTAAGGTGCACTTGCTGCTTGACAGCAGTCTCTGTCCAACTGGCCCCTGTACCTCGCACAGGCCTGGGGCATGGCATGTGCTTCACACACGTACCACGGGAAGAAATGCAGCAGTACATTGCCACGCAAGCTGCCGGCACAGCACGCCTGTGAGCGTACTGAAGCGCTCGATGTCCACAGACATCAATGTGGTATCCTAAAAGTCATATATGTGATCTAGTCATGGTACTGCCTATACCAGGAAGGACCCCTCTCGGGGGCTCGGACCACAGCTCCTTTCCTCAGGCCAAGGGAGAGCTTTCTAGGAGCTTATAGCGAGGCTGAGACCGGTGAGTCTAAGACAGGGACAAGTTCACAGGAAGTGGCCTGAACGCCCCTAGACCGGCTAGCCCAGGCCTTTCAGCATGCAGCTGAGGAAGCTGAGGTCTGCAGGGTCCCGTGGCCTCTGCCCGTGGTCAGTGGCTGGGAAGTGACACTCCCTCTCTGGTTAGTGGCTTACCAGAAGGAGAAACCGGGGCTCCTAACTTCTCCTTCCCCTGAACCTCCCAGCCGGCCTTTGTCCAGGCAGGCGAGGAGGGAAAGGGTGTTCTAGGCAAAGGGAACAGCCTGGGCCAAGCTGGTGTCTGGGCACAGACAGGGCACCAGCGTGGGACAGGCAAAGCCACTGCCCTCACTCCTTCCCAGGGAGCGGCTGAAGCTTCATGGGGCAGTGGCCACCACCCCTCACCTGGGCCTGGGCCAAGAGGGGCCGGCCCTGTGGTCTGAGTACACGCCAACAGCACCCCTTCCAGGGAAACCCTCCCTCCCCTCCTTCCCTCCCTGTCCCCCATACACTTCAATGTGTATTTCCTAAAAATAAAGAACTCTCCTAATAACCACAGTGTAATGATCACAATCAGAAAATTAATGCAATTTGTCTTTGCTTTATTGGTGTTTAAAATATAAGTTAATGCTGAAACAACTAGACTGTCTAATCTATAGGTCTTACTGAGGTTCTGCCTATTGTCCAAATAGTAAATTGTCTTTCATAGTAAAAGAAAACCCAAGATCATGTGTAGCATTCAGTTGTCATGTTTTTTAGTGTCCAGTCACTTTGTTTCCTGATTTTGTTTGGTTTGATGCTTCCTAAAGATTAGGTTAGGGGGCTGAGCACAGTGGCTCACACCTGTAATCCTGGCACTCTGGGAAGCGGAGGCAGGAAGATCGCTTGAGGCCAGAAGACTAGCCTGAGCAAGATGGAGACCCTATCTCTACCAAAAATAGAAAAAATTAGCTGGGCGTGGTGGCGCATGCCTGTAGTCCCAGCTGCTCGGGAGGCTGAGGCAGGAGGATCACTTGAGCCCTTGAGTTTGAGGTTGCTGTGAGCTAGGCTGACGCCACTGCACTCTAGCCTAGAGGACAGAGTGAGTCCATCATTTTTTCGGCACTCATTAGTTGGTTTTCTAATAGGAGGAGCTTTTCCTCCTCTCCCAGTTATTTATTTATTCATTCATTGACAGCAGTGTGGACTCACGAAATCCTACTTTACCCCGCAGGCTGTAATCCATTCCAGTTATCATTCACTCTGACCCCCAGATTGCCCCAGGTGCCCAGCGAGAGCCCCACCAGGTAGGCTCCCGTGACCTTGTGACATGTGCCCATCATACTTTGAGCACTGCTCCTTCCAAACTTCTCTTGTTCTTTCCCTGCCCTCACCCTGGAATCAGCTTCTCCAAGAAGTCTGGGTTCCTTTTAGCTGCCCCATTTCTTGTGATGAAAAAAACAAAGGTGTGCCTGGGCTAAAAAGCCTTTGTGAAAACCCAAACTGTAAGAACACTTGCTCAACTATAAAGTTGTACATGAATGTGCAACTATTATGCCATTGCTTCTGCTAAAACATTGCATTATTTACTGCCACAAACAGCACATTAGTCTGTTACAGATATACTCCTTACAAAACACATTGAAAGAAGTTTAAAAACAGACTGAATTTTCTGAATTCTCATAGGCACAAGCCTATATTATCAGCTCAGAGTTTATTCTATTTAATATTTACTTTGAAACTTCACATCAATATTATTACTGCCCCCCCTCCCCCAATTCAGCATTAGGATAACCATAGCTTTTTAAAGTCCCTTAAAAAAAAATGATGATTCACCCAACCAAAATAGGGCCTTCTTACATAATATGAATTTGAACACATCCCAACTATTAATTATTTTTTCTCACTGCCTTCTCTCTTCCCACATATAGATTCATTCCCAACCCACTCAATCCTGTTTCTATCTGCCAAATCTCACATCCATTGAATTAAAGAATTTTTTTGAAAAACAAAATATCAGGAAGTAATAAGAACAATCTGGAAATGAGCTGAATATGTTATTTGTGGGAGGTCAGTTCAGGGCAGATATGGTTTCTCCTTTGCCTTTTGATGGGCCATCCCTCTAGGATTTAACTTTTTTCTTTTAAATGATGAACATAACCATCTGGTTTCTATAATAAGAATTTGCTAGAATATATAATGGTAGCCGGTTAAGAAATTCCACTAGCTTCAGGAGGACAGGGGTGCTGCCTTGTTTGATCTTTCTTGGAGGCGTAACTGGAGCAAGGGCAGTTAGGGACCCAGGCTCCGGATTCAGGCTGCTTGTGTCAAAGCCTGGCTCTGCCACATGCTGGTTGCACACTCTCTAGAAACCATTTACCTTCTCGCCACCTTTCTTCCCTCATAGGGTTGCGGGGGCCATTCGAGCCTGGCACAGAGAGAACACTTGGTAAGAGTTAGCTACGATAATTCTCCAGCTTGGCATACACTGGGCACCCAGTAATACTTATTGCTAAAATAAATGAAACGCTTAGTATTATTAAGTTTTAACCAACTGCAGCAATCCTAAGCAGAAGTTCTGGTGGGCTAACAAAACTGTCAAGCCCCTTTCTTTTCCTGTATCTCTCCCTCCACCCCCAAATCCATCATCCCTACTTCAGCTGCCAAGCAACTCATCAATTTATCAGGGTGAACACACTAGCACTGGGGGTGGGAGATACACAGTGGTTTTTGACCTGAATTTCCTGAGCTAAGGAGCTCACTATCCAACCTTTGTTTTTTTTAAAGTTCCTTTTCCTTCTTGTTGGTCCTAATCTGTCCCCAGAGCAACTTGGACTTGGCCTTTACTATGCACAGACCTTTACAACATCTAAAGATAGCTCGAGCTCTTTCCTAAGGGATTCCATTTCAGTACGTGTGAGGGTCTAGAACCACCCAGATGTATCAGAGTCTGTCCCTGTTCTCCCTGGAGTTCAGAGTCAATGGAAGAAGGAGATGGAGCCACAAGGATGGTTTCAATGCAATGTGTGACTTGCTAAGCTAGACACGTGGTCACAGAGAGCTTCTGCCCCAGAGGATGGGGCATTGCACTGGGCTTTTGGGGGCTGATATTTGAGCTTTATGTAAAGGATACGTAAGATGGAGTCAGGGCCGGGCACGGTGGCTCACGCCTGTAATCCTAGCACTCTGGGAGGCCGAGGCTGGCGGACTGCTCGAGGTCAGGAGTTCGAAACCAGCCTGAGCAAGGGCGAGACCCTGTCTCTAGTATAAATAGAAAGAAATTAATTGGCCAACTAATATATATACAAAAAATGAGCTGGGCATGGTGGCGCATGCCTGTAGTCCCAGCTACTTGGGAGGCTGAGGCAGTAGGATCGCTTGAGCCCAGGAGATTGAGGTCGCTGTGAGCTAGGCTGACGCCACGGCACTCACTCTAGCCTGGGCAACAAAGCGAGACTCTGTCTCAAAAAATAAAAAGATGGAGTCAGAAGAAAAGGAATACTAGGTGAGCTCACTAAGTTAAGGAAATGGTGAAAGCAAAGGCCCAAAAGTGTGAAATAAGCATGCATTTTTAAGGGGTAGTATATAAGCAACTTGATCACAGCAGGGTATGAAGGGTGAGGCGGTAGGTAGAGGCAAGTAATGGTGCCGTGCACCCCTAATGGAGCTCATTTATCCCGCTATGGCAGCAGCCTGCTGTCATCAGAGGAGTGACATGGTCAGATGTGCCTTTTCATGGCTATCTCTGGCTGCAGAATGGAGGACAGTGTCAATGGAGACAACACTAGAGGAGGGAAGCCAGTTAGGAGACTCTCCTTTCTTTGGCCTACCCTTCCCAGAAAACAGCCATTGGCTACTCCACACTTCTCCATGGTCCCTCCAAGATGTGCCTGGAACAACCTAGAAGCTGCTTCAACAAGGCCTACTCCCTGTTCCTGGATGCTCTCCTTCCCATGTGCGGGAAGTGGACACCTGCCTTGGTGGCCTCTCTGCTTAGTTCGATTCCATGAAGTTTGAACTGTTGAATATTCTGGAAGCCATTCCAGATCAGAGGAATCAGAATCAGAAAGCCATGGCTGCAACTCAAGAGGAGAGACAGAGCCGGAAGTGTAGGCCAGTAATGTTCACTGCTTGAATGATGTTTCCAGAACCCCTACTATGTGCCAAGTACTGTGCCAGGTACAGAAAAGAATAAAACAGTCCCTGCTCTTACTGAGTACACAGTCTGGTGGGGCAGACAGACCAGCACCCAGGGAACAACTACAGTGCGTGTGATGGCAGTTAACAGGGTGTCACCCATTGTCAGGGACAATGTAGCTGACTCTGCTGGCAGGTGCGGCCATTAGAGGTGATGTCACTGGAGCTTGGTTTTGAAGGATGGAGAGGAGTTGGAGAAAAGGGGAGGTGGGAAGCTAGCTTCTTCATATCTATTTTTGTTTGTTTTTCAGGAAAACGGAAGACAATGACCCACCCATCAGGGTGTCCTGAGGTTTAACTGGGAAGGCAAATTAAAGTGCCTATCAGGTGTCTGGCAGGCCAAGAAAAACAAATGCAGATTTGGAGTACCAGGCACTGAGGACAGGAAAACCGGAAACAACACGACCAGGAGGGAAAGGGAGCTTCTGAAATGGAGGCTGTGAAAACTAGAGGTGATGTTCAGGACAGGAGAGAATGGGAGGGTGAGAAAAGGGAGTTACGAAAAGGGACAGGGTTTTGTCTTTTTATTTATTTATTTGTTTGTTTATTTATTTAGTTTTTCTTATCTTTAGAGGAACTGAAGTCAGAAAGGGTTTTGTCTTGATTGCCATTCATATAGTTACAGAAGTAAATAATCAGAAAATAGAAACTTATGATCACTTTTAACTCTCCTTAGTGTGACTCTCATCATGTGGTGTGTACCTTTCCAGCCTTTCCTCTGCACATGTGCACACATGTGTATATAGTGTAAGCAGATTTTATGCCACATACAATTTTGGGGACTTACTTTTTCACCTGCTATATTTATGGATGTCTTTCCATGTCAAATATAATTATCCATCATTTTTAATCACTGCGTAACATTCCACTGTATAGATATACCATAACCCCCAAATCCCTACTGGTGGGCACTTACTTTGTCCGAGGGCTGCATGATATCCTAGTGTTGCATTATCTCTTAGCTACATGCCAATGAGTGGAACTGCTGAGTCAAAAGGATTTTTTTTAAGGCTTTCAACGTACATTATTGATATCCACTACTTATTGTGTGTCTCCTAGGTGACGGGCACAGGCTGTATCTCCATTTCTATACATGAGGTGGCTGAAGCTCAGAGAGGCTAATGACCTTACACACACATACTCGGGCCCTTAAGAGCAGACACAAACCTTTAATAAAGGGAGAACTCTGGGCAGGTGTCTATAATTCCTTAGAAAGTCAAGGACGGGGTGAGGCAGTGACAATGGCATCTTAGTGCAGGAAACATCCCAACCTTGGATTCCCCATACCTCCTGATGTAGCCAGATCAATGGGTCAGAGTTAGAGAGCCTAGACCAGGGGCACGACACCTGCCCTGACGCTGGCTCCGCCACCACTTGGCTGGGAGAATCACGCAAAGTTAGAGCCTGAGGGACTCAACAAGTATGTCCTGAGCACCTTCCACAGGCTGGCCCAGTGCCGGGCACCAGGATGGACAGGCCCCGGCCACATGGAGCTTAGACTCTGCCAACTGTGTGGAGCGATGGTTTTCCAACTCCCATTGTAGTTGTACAAGTCTCCCTCCACCGCCTCCACTTTTGCTCAAAGACAAAAGTCTTACTAGAAGCCCAGCACAGAAAAGGGATGAAGGACAAGCCAGATTCAGAGGTACATCTACCCTGGGGCTGAACACCAAATGTGAAGGCCAATTAGCTTCCCCAGCCTCTCATTTCCCAGACAAGGAAAAAGAGGCCTGAGGGAAGGGCACAGTTTGTAAATTAGCAGCGAACAAATGTCTCCTCACAGCCTGTGCCTTCCTCACTAAAATGAGGGTATTAGCGTTTATCTAGATGGGGCCTTGGATACAATCTATAATTCTGACAAAACTTAACTTTTCATCAAGATGTGGCTTCCTTCAACTTTCGAGCAATAGTTTTTGCTAATTATTTTATAATCTGTGAATATGTGCACCTAAAACAAAATGTATTATGTGCAGGTCAATATACAAGAATTCAAACCATGTAAATGTATAAAATAAAAATATGTAACAAGGTACTTCTCCATCATTACATGAGGCAATAAAAAAAGAACCAAAATGTGGACAAATTCTAAAATGTCCTTGAAAATGAATATTCTGAAACTGAGTGTAAATACAGAAGACATGGTCAAAGACAAGTGAGATGTTCTCTTTTTTTTCATTTTTTTTCCCCTCTTTTTTCTTTTTTTTTGAGACAGGGTCTCACTCTGTCCCTAGACTAGAGTGTAGTGGTGTCAACATAGCTCACTGCAACCTCAAACTCCTGGGCTCAAGTGATTCTCCTGCCTCAGCCTCTGGAATAGCTGGGACTACAGGCATGTACCATGATGCCCAGCTAATTTTTCTATTTTTAGTAGAGATGGGATCTCACTCTTGCTCAGGCTGATCTCGAACTCCTGAACTCAAGCGATCCTCCTGCCTCAGCCTCCCAGAGTGATAGGATTATAGGTGTGAGGCACCGCACCTGGCCAAGATGTTCTTAAATAGGAAAATAGAACTATTTAAAAAATGATCATGAATCACTTTCAAATTTGCACTGTTATACAGTCTTTTGATGACTACTTTTTGGTAGATCAAAGTAATCAAGGAAAAATTATCCAAAGCCAACTTTAAGCTTATTTAATCTGATTCTACACTAAGGTAGAATGGGATGGGATGGATCCAAAACCTTCAAACACTTGTATGGAAAGAAAACATTTATAATCATGTTACTTTACATATGTTTATCAGAGATTTGAGAATTGCCTTAAAACCACATATAAGTCGCACCAAAAAAATTCCACCCTGAATTTCCTAATTAAAAGTTTAAAGGATTAAGTTATGGTACAGCCTTTAAAGATAGAAGGCAATTTGGCTCCATATAATTTTAAATGATGACATTAAAAAGAAATGTAAATGGGCTGGGCATGGTGCTTCATGCCTGTAATCCCAGCACTTTGGGAGGCTGGGGCAGGAGGACTGCTTGAGGCCAGGAGTTTGAGACCAGCCTGAGCAACACAGCAAGACTTTGTGTCTACAGAATATAGGAAAATTAGGCACGGTGGCACGTATCTGTAGTCCCTGCTACTCAGGAGGGTGAGGCAGGAGGATCACTTGAGCCCAGGAGTTTGAGGTTGTTGTGAGCTTTGATGACACCACGGCACTTTAGACTCTAGCCCATGCAAGACACTGTCCCTTCCCAACCCCCTGCTACACCAAAAAAAGAAGCTACTGAATCCATTGTGTTAATATCAAAACTGGGCTCAAACCCTATGTCTAGTACAATCCCAAGTATGTTTATAAATATCTACACAAACATGAAAACATCAGCCATGAAACACATCAAAATATTGAAAGTGGTGACCTCTAGGTGGTCGACTTATGAATGACTTGTTTTCATATGTATTTCTAGATTTTCCACAGTGAGCATTAGTCAATTATTATGAAAGTCCTCTAAAAACACTTGCATTAGCAAGCTTGAGTGTAATTATGAATGCAGAGAAAAGCAAGCGGAGGGGAAATGAAAGGCAGATTTGCTCTCTGCTCCCTCTACATACTACAGGAGGCATGTGGCCTCAGAGGTGTGGGAAGAGGATGTCTGCAGGGAAACTAAGTTCTAGAAGCCTCAGTACACAGAGCATGTCTCCTTAGACTGTGGAAAAAGTCAAGGAACATATTTGTGTATTTGTTTCAGGCTAATCTAGAAGCTTCCGTTTTTCCCAAATTTTTCCCATAAAACCAGAATAGTCCAAGGCTCCAGCCATAAAGCATTTGAGAATAAAACTTTTCACGAAATTACATTTAGAAGAGATAGAAAAGTCAATAGCATCTAATGATAAATCCTGTGTTCTGCCCAAATTTAGTCTTTAGATTTGTACTCACAGAAATGACAGAAATTTGCTTTGAGTTGCTTTGTTCCTTAACAATAATAGAATCGGCCTCAAAGGAGCTGGGAATCGGGAAGACGCCCCCACGCAGCCCCAGGAGGCTGTCATATATGTTGGCTGAAATGAACACTGTGTCCTTCCTGCTCTCAGCCTGTCTTCCAGATCATTCCTCAGTTTAATTTCAACTGTAAAGTTTCTTTACAGTTGAAGTGTTTCCCCCTCCTTTCTTTCATGATCTTGACTCGTATTCTAGTACTCATTTTTGTTTTTTTTTTTTTTTTTTTTGAGACAGAGTCTCACATTGTTGCCCAGGCTAGAGTGCCGTGGCGTCAGCCTAGCTCACAGCAACCTCAAACTCCTGGGCTCAAGTAATCCTGCTGCCTCAGCCTCCCAAGTAGCTGGGACTACAGGCATGTGCCACCATGCCCGGCTAATTTTTTCTATATATATATTAGTTGGCCAATTAATTTCTTTCCGTTTATAGTAGAGATGGGGTCTCGCTCTTGCTCAGGCTGGTCTCGAACTCCTGAGTTCAAACGATCCGCCCACCTCGGCCTCCCAAAGAGCTAGGATTACAGGCTTGAGCCACCGCGCCCGGCCATGTTTTTTTATTATAAAAGAAGCAAATGTACGAATGGGTATAAAATGAAAAGTACCTCCACTTTGCATACCTCTCTCTAGAGATGAGAAGTTTCTTGTATACCCTTACAGAAAGGTAATGCATACCCAAGCCTCTCTTGTTTAATGAGATCAGCTTATATATATGTTGCTTGGCACTTTGCCTTTTTTAAAAAGAACTTTAAAAAATTGTGACACCTTTTCATACATACATATTTAATTTCTTCATTGATTTACTCCTTTTTCTTTTTCATGCTAATCTCAACTTTCTAAAAGAAGGTCTAGCATGGTGAGAAGGAACGCAGTACTAGGAGCCTGAACCTTGGCTCTACCCTAGTCTACTTGGAGTAGCTGCAAAACCTTAGGGCAATCCCTTAACCCCTTCCTAGATCTCAGCTGCTTTCTCTTCTAGAAGGGAAGGGACTATCGGGAGGAGAAGAAACCATTCTGTGCCTGGAGGCTTAGGCTGAAGCAGGCGACTCCTCTAGATCTACAATCTGTGTGGTGGGGTGAATAATGGCTCCCCAAAGATGTCCATGTCCTAATCCCTGGAACCCGTGAGTATGCTACTGCACATGGAGAAAGGGCCTTTGCAGATGTGATCAAGTTAAGGATCTTAAGATGGGGAGATGATCCTGGACTACCCAGGTGGGCCCAGTGTAATCACTAGGGTCCTTATAAGAGGGAGGCGGGAGGGTCAGAGTCGGAGAAAGATGCAACCACGGAAGCAGTGATGGGAATAACTCGGGCCTTGAGCCAAGGCATGCGGGCAGCCTCTAGGAGCCGGGAAAAGCAAGGATGGATTCTCCCCTACAGCCTCCAGAAGGACCTGCCCACCCATTTTAGACTTCCCACCCCCAACAGGAGAATGAATTTACAGTGCTGTAACCCACTAAGTTGGTGGAAATTTGCACACTAGCAATAGGAAACTCACACGAACTGTAACTGTGTGATTCTGAAACGCCCGGAACTGAGCGAGGAGCTCGCGCCCATGGTGGAAGACACGAAGAAAGCAACAGGGAGAAAGATCTGGGGACCAGCAGGAGGTTCCCGAGGAGTAAGGAGGACAGTGGGGGCCCCCTAGAGATGGGCCTGCTGCTTCCTGTGTCTCACGGTGGCCAAGGGCTGCTTGGGGATGAGGGCCCACGGGATGGGGGCTGAAGAACTCAGGGTCTGCAGCCGGGGATAAAAAGTTCAGTTTTTCCTTAAGTTTATGCTCTGCAATTTTGTTGTGTTGGCTTTGTTTAAGGCAAGAATTCAGGCATGTCCGAGCTAACAGGAGGTGACCAACTGGCCCAGTTTGCCTAGGACTGAAGGGTCTCCTGGGATGCAGGACTTTTCCATTTTGAAACCGAGCACCCCAGGCAAACACTGGTCAGCTTAGCTTACAGCCTAAAGGGGTCCCCCCAATTAGGGCAGAGGCTACAGGGCCACCTATATAACACCACTAAAATGCAAAAACATGCAGGCACCTAACACAGGTTGCTCTGGGCAATAAACTGTGACCCCTGGTGTCCAGCCGCACACCCTAATTTGTACTGTAAATGTTCACATCTGGCCTCACGTTCCCGATTCACAGGAAATTGTCCTTGGGCTCCAACGTGGGAAATATCTGCTGGGTCATCCTGAAGCAGGGGCTGGGAATCCCAGGTGGTCAAGAAGTGAGGCCTGTGGGTGTCAGAAACAGACCTGCCGACTAAGAGGCTGCCACAGGGACACACAGGAAGGTGTACAATGCCACCTCTGCTCTGAGGAGCAAAGTTTATGCCTCTCCCCAGCTTGACCAGACCCTTCCCACCTGCCCCCCAGGCTGCCCACCACTGGCTCGGTGGGGACCCCTGCAAAGAAAGCAGCATGGCTCCCAAACTGAATCCTGGCCCAACACTAACCGCTGCATGGCCCCGTGCAAATTACCTGACTCTGCCAAGCCCCCGCGTTCATCCCCCAGGTGTGGACGCCCAGCTGTTTTCACAGCTACCGACCACAGCACCCCTCCTCCCTCTCCCACCTTATGCAGGAAGGGGCTGGGGGAGTCTGAGCGGGGTGACAGCAGCTGAAGGGGTAACGGTGGGACCAAGACAAGTTCAGAAATCCACTCTCACTCTTCACCCGCAGCTGTAACTTCCTCTAGGAACTGGACGCTCTCTGTTAAGAGGGAAAGCGACATTTGTAAGAATCCTCTACCCCAGGTCACTTCTCTCTCATGCTTCATGTCCCTCCCTCCAACCGGCTGGTTCTCCCACATACCCAGCAGGCACAGTGACCCTATTAAAACACAACCATATCAGGCCCTTCTCTTAAAACCCTCCAACAGGTCCTCCCTGTGCCCCCACAGGCCCGTATGAGCTGCCACCCCTGACCCCCTCCTCCTCCTCTCCTGCAGTGAGCCTTTGCCCGGCTCTGCCCTTTGCTGGAAGAGCTCTGCCCCGTGACAGTCCATCTGACCGTCCATCTCGCTCGTCCTTTCCTCCCTTCAGGTCTCCACTCGAAGTCCCTCCCCATGAGGCCTCCCTGGGCCACTTTCTCCAAAACTTGCTCCTGCTGCCCCTACGGCACCTCCTGTCCCACCTCCCCTCCCCGCTTTAGTTCTTTTCTAACACATACCGTCTGCTTTACTCATTTGTCACCTGGCTCCCGCACTAGAACGGAAGTGCCTCGAGGGAGTGAGGGAAGTCTGATTTATTCACTGCGGTGTCCCCAAGGGCTGAGGACAGTGCCTGACATATAGCGGGCAGGCAAAATGTGCTGAACCATGAAGGGCTCGGGCATGCGCACGTCTCAACAGAAATGGAAGGAATCGTTGCCAGGCCGAGGTTACTGAAGGCTGGAGACACGGGACCCTAAGCCTGGGGGTGGGAGGGAACAGACCCAAGCCAGGAAGGGGGACAGGTGCGGTTCAGTGCATGTGCAGGTGGGTTTGGAGGTGTGAGCTGAGCTGTCAGCCTCCAGCTCCCGTTTTCCCTGCTGGAGGAGGCAAGAGTGGGGGAGGAGGGAGTCAAGGAGTCAGAGACCTGTGTGGAGTGGACAAAGTCTGAAATTGTCACTGTGAAGGGCTGACCCACAGAACTGCCAGGCAGCTCTGAAAGCCCCACAGAACTAGTGATTGTGGAACTAATAACGGTGTCAATATGCCTCCTGCGTGCCATTTCTCCAGTAGCATCTGATGTTCAGGAATGAGAGAGAGACAGAGAGAGAGAGAGAGAAAAGAGAGAAGAGATAGTGGGTCCATCCAGGGCTGAAGCTCTGCAGGAAAGCTCTGATGGCCAGAGAGGAGGACAAGGGATTTAAGTTTACTTGGCACTGTCGCTGGGAGGGTGGGCCACAGTCTCAAAGCTGGATACTGAGGGAAGAGAAGGGAAGGGACCGAGAGACCGGGAGAGAGGAGAGCCAGGGTCCTGGAGGAAGGCGAGGTCTAGGGGAGAGACTGGTCAGGGCAGGACACAGCCATCAGCGGTCTGGGAGGGGGAGCAGTTCTGAGTGCTGACGGATCCCACACATGTGCAGCAGTGGCTGCCATGGTGAGGGGCCAGAGTGTCACGAGGGGCATCCCTGTGGACCCTGAAGACACCAGGATCGGGTAAGGCTTGGGGTCAAAAGGAAGACTCAAGCCACAGTCCTAAGAAATGCCAAAGTCCTTATAAGAAAGCAAGCAGGAGAAATGTCAAAGGGGAAGAGGTCGGCCGGATGACAAGAGCCTTCCTTAGAAGTAGCCAGGGTTTTAGAGGGGGTGGAAGATAAGCAGTCTGGAAGCTGCAGGGTGAATAGAGGGGAACACCGCCACATGCCTTCTGGTCTTTTCAACCCCCAAACTCTGACATACGCAAGTGAGGACTGTGGGACCAAAATTTGGCCCTGGCTTTGGAGGGCCCTGCACTCTCGGCAGGGCAGCAACGGCTTCCTCTCTTGCATAGAACAAATGCACTCCTTGGGGTTCCATGTTGAAAAGCTGCATCCCCACTATCTTTCTGCCGTAAGGCAATTTACAAATTCTCAGAAAAGGCTGAAAATATCTCAGTGTGCAGCCTGCACTGTTGGGTTAGTAAATCTGTGAGGAATCCTCTCCACGTGAAGCTCAAAGAGGTTTGGCCAGAAACGCTGAAGTGAGCTGAGCTGCCGGTCTGACTGTCCAGGGGTAATCCTGGTCCCGCCTCTTATTAGCAGGGGGCCTTTGGTAAGTCCTTTAACCTCCCTGTGCCTCAGTTTCCTCACCTGTCAAATGAAGAAGTTAGACAACCTACTTCAGAGGCACTAACAGCACCATAGCTGTCATCTGCAGAGAGCAAGAATTTGCAGTGGAAATAGGGCAGACCCAGTCTCATGCCTCCCAACATCCATTCCCCACTTCCTCCTTGATAAGAGAAACCACACTCTGGGAATGACAATGTGCTCAGCTCAGTTCTCCCCTTCCCAGACACCCTTACAGTAGCCATGTGGCCTAGTTCTTTTTCTTTCTTTTTAAAATTAATTATTTTTTGGGTAGAGACAGGGTCTTGTTTTTGTTCAGGCAGGTATCAAACTCCTGGCCTTAAGCAATCCTCCTGCCTCAGCCTCCCAAAGTGCTGGAATTACAGGCGTGAGCCACCAAGCCCAGCCTTGTAGCCTAGTTCTGACCAAGTGCAAACAGAAATCTTGAGGAAGAAAGGAGGGTTCCTGGGAAAACCTTTGCTTTCCTGATAAGAAGGAGCAAACAGAGGCCAGTGTCCGTATTTCTCCTTCTTCCTGCCTGGGATAGAGAAGTGATGTTTGGAGCTGTGGCAATCGTATTGTAATCACCGGGCAAATGCCAGTGTTCCAAGGTGTGGAGAAGACAGGCAGGAGCCTGAGTTCCTGATGGTGCGCTGCATGGATGAACCAAAGCCGGGGAAACAAACCATTGCTCTTTTTATGTAAAAAAAAATAATAATAACTCTCAACTTGCTTAACTACTTTATTTGGGGTTTATGGTTAATGATAGCTGGACACACTTCTAAACAATACAGGAGCTTAGAGAGCCTCCTAGTTAAAGGAGGCCCTAGGAGAGAGTACAGCACACTCTAGATTCAGGTCATTTACCTCTACCAAGTGATTTTCAAAGAAATCCCATGGTAAAGGCCCTAGCATGAACCCCATTTTTCTTTTCCAAATGGGATTTAAAGGGTGGTACCAATTAGGAATGGCAGGCGCAGGGTATCTGGGTGTGCCATGCGGGCAGCGTGGGGGGCCTTGCTCAGCCGAGGGGAGCGGCCACCCTCAGAGCTGGAAAGGAAGCAGGTGAGACCACGCTTCCAAGCCTGGCCCTGGCCCAAGCTCTGCTGAGGACGACCAAGTAAAGGAAAGCTGATGTGGCCAAGATTCCTGGACTCTGGCTCTTTACGCTCACTCTTAAAAAAAATCACGGAGCCAGCGCTGGATTATGTACGGTGGTGATCAATAATGCAAGTGTTAAGGGTGCTCCCGCTCCAGCATGCCAGTCACACCGCGTCTACCCAAGAGCTTCGGGGACAGCCTTAAGCGAACTGCAAAGGTTGGACTTGGCCAGCTCCTCTGCGTCCCTTCCCCCTTCCAGCTCCCCTCCCGCAAGGAGATGGGGGGGAGGCTGGAAGCATGAGCTTTGAAATCAGAGTCTCTCCGTCCCCGTAAAAGCAAAACTGCGAAAAAACGACACAACGGCGACGGGGAAAGCCAGATGGCGATTCAAAAACAAAACAGGAGCGTCCCCCAGGCCGCGCCCACACGGACACGCCGCCCCACGCAAGCCTCCTCCCGGGCGGGCGGGCGCGCGTTCCGGCTGCGTCTTCCAGGCAGGGGGCGACCGCACCCGGTCCCCGGGCGCCCCGCTAGCGCGCGGGGGGCTCCGCGAGGTGCGGCGACCCGCCGGGCCCGGGCCCCCGCCGGCGCCACGCGCGCCCGCCCGCCCGCCCGCCGCCCCGGCCCGCACTCACGCTCCACGTCGTGCAGCTTGGCCCGCTCCTCCTCCAGCTTGCCCTTGAGGCTCTCGGCCTCCATCTTCAGCGACGCCAGCGTCTCGTTCTCGTGCAGCCCGTCCGTTGCCATCTTCGCGCGGGGACGCGGCGGGGAAGGGAAGCGGAGAGCCGGGCTGCGCCGCCGAGCCGCGCCGGGCGCTCCGAGCGGCCGCGTCCCCGCCGCCCGAGCGCCGCCCCGGCCCCGCCCTCCGGCGGTGACGCCAGCCGCGGCGGGCCCGGCCGACCCGCGCCCTCCGCCCGCCCGCCCATGCCGGCCCGAGCCGGCGCTGGCCGGGGCCACCACCCCGGAGAAGCAGGGCGCGTCGTGCCCATTTTACCGCTGGGGAAACTGAGGCTTGGCCGCGTTAGGTGATTTGCCCGATAGGGAAGGGCCGAGTTGGGAATCGAGCTCAGGACTCCGGGCTCCTGGGGAGACGGGTCCCAGCGACACAGCCCTCCCATCTCCCCCGCTCCCCACCCCTGGGGCAGGTCTCTTCCTTTTGGAACTCGAGGTGCGGGCCCGTGGCTGCTGTCAGCAGGGAGAGGACGGGAGGGAGACAGCCACGAGGCCCGCCCCTTGCAGCTGTGGTGTCCGCCCCACAGTTACCCGGGAACTTTCCTCGTTTGTTGACTTAAATATGCAAAGACAAAACTAGTCCGGCCTCTGAAAGCTCTGGGGTCTCTGCAGCATTAGGAAGCCCACCCTTAGCTCTTCTTTTCTTCCCTGGGAATCCGCTCCCTGGCCTGGGACAGCAAAAGGCGGTGGCGGTGGGTTGGCAGGTGCGCAGGCGCGGACCTGGGGCTTCTGAGCCCAGTGGTCTCGCACGTCTCTTCCGAGGCTACAGTTCTCCCAAGGACAGGTGACTCGTATCAGACTCAAGCATCCGCTCTCCGCGGTCGCCTCAAGTGTTAGGCACTGTTCTAAGTACTTCAATAACTTGTTCAGTCCTCAGGAGTCACCCTGCATGGGCACTATTATCTCCATTTTACAGATGAGGAAACTGAGGAACGGAAAGGCTCGGTTTATCTCTCAGGGGTCACAGTCCAAGAAAGGGGGAGAGACAAGATTTGGACCCAAGCAGTCTGGCTCCAACAGCCTCTGGACTTCCATGTGGATGACCCAAACCATGCCGCCTCCCTTTTCCCCTCTCTGTGGTCTTGCCTGAGTTTGTGTGCAGAATGGGAAGGCAGGCCAAGGTTACAAATTCCAGGGGGAACATCATCAAGCACAATCTCAGCTGCTGTCCCTGCCTTCTGCATACCCCCTACCTGCCAGAGAAACCCAGCCTCTACTTGCTGTCCGGGGCCTTCTCTGTCTCAGAAAAGTTGAAAAGAATCCATATTCATCTGTACCTAGTTGTTTTGCAGGGTAGAGTCTGAGATCCTTCCTTTCCTTATCTGGAAAATCTACTTCATGGTGTCTACTTCATAGGGTTGTTATGAGAATTAAATAAGATACTGTGAGTGAAAGCTCTTAGCAGACTTCTGCAGACATAGCAGGTGCTTATTAGCGGCCAGTTCCCTTCTCCCTTCCCATCGATACAGGTTTATTCATCATTTATCCTCAGCATTTAGCATAATTCTGGCATATGGTAGGTGCTCAGTTAATGCTGGTTTGTTAAGTGGATGTATAAAACAATATATAAAATACATAAATATATATAAGTTATGTAGTTAAATATATAAAATGTAAACATAAGTGTTTTATATACATACAATTTGTATAATTATAAAATAACAATAAATATAAAAGCAAAACTATGACATCTCTTTCAGGGTCTGAAGAGTAAAGGTTAAGAGCACAGGCTAGATCAGACTGCCTGGGGGCAAATCCTGGCTCTTCTGTGTGGCCTGGGGTGACCGACTTCTCTGTGTCTCGGCTCCTCATCTGTAAATGGGGGATAGTACCGCATTCAGAGGACCCAATGCATGACACGCGGTACTGCCCACTGTTATCAGTGAGGCTGCCTGATATACCTGAGCAGTTCACATGAAGTATCAATAATTGAAATGAGACACTAGCTCATGGGGGACACTTCTTACAAGGTCCATCTTAGGAGGCCCAGGCAAGGCATCTTCTCCTTGGACCATCATGGGACATGTGTGCACATGGCTCAGGGTCTGCCTGTCTATGAAGACCTGGGGCAGGTTGTAGTTCACACAGGTGTGTGCCCTCCTCTGGCAGGGGGTGTCTTTGTGTAAAATAAACCCCAAACATCCTCCAAGCTGGAGAGTCAACTGTCTAGAGATGAGGCCATGTAACTTTTACTGGTAGGGCAAAGTTTGCAAAGTGGCTTCCTGTACTTTGGTATTAACTTCTTTTTAGAAGGGAGGAAGCTGGAGATCAGCAAAGCTGAGGTTGGTTATATTTCAGCAGTGGTTAAGCTACAGGGGCACCCCTGTTCATGAAAAGGGTCCACTGGGGGGCTATGTCTAAATCATCCCAAACACATGGAGGAAAAGTCACTGTCAATCATTGCATGTCTCCTCAGCTAAGGGATACTGTCTGAATACTTGGGAAGCCCCAAATGTGGGCGGTGGAGATGACCCGTCATAGTCCCCTAGAAGAGCATCGCCAGGCAGGGCCTCTGAGCTGGGAGCGCCTATGATGCTACTGAATACCCCCAAAATCTGTGATTCTGGGCTTATTCTGCAAATAGAGGAAGCTTAAAAGCAGAAGAGTTAGATTAATAAATAATAGGAGGGTAGGGCCCCCAGAAAGCAGGCTTGTTTTAAGAACTGAATGTCTTCAGTTTTACAGTTTGCAGAGCCAAGTTAAGAAGAAAATATACTGCAGCTAGAAGCCCATTACAGCAAGCCTGAGGAAACGCCAGCACTACTGTGCATACCAAAGCCTTTTTATGCCTGCCCTGGGCTACATACTTGCCATTTGCTTCATGGGAATAATTTTTAGAAATGTAATTACTGTGAGGGGTTGCAATGGAATCAAGAGGATACGAAGTGCCTTTTCTTTTCCAGCTGGGGAAAATGTAAAGTCATTTTTCCTCTCTTTGATATACATATATATTTAAATACGTTGATATGGTGGGGATTTCCTATTGGGTTTTCCTGGAGGCATGCTGTACCACTGTTCACCAGGTGGGGGCTCTGCTCTGCCACACTCTTCAGCACAGCTTTGCAAATCTTACGAGCTAGGACAAATTCCTAGGGCTTCAGGGATGCCGTGAGCATTTTTGCTGCAAGATTTAAAGCCTGGGCATAGCCACCTCTGGTGAGGACTTGGTTTTGTGTACTTTGAAAAATGCCAGGATTTGTATTCATATTCCTAGCCCTCGCTGAAGGCTTAAGCCCAAGGAGCACTTTTTGGGCTTAATTTTGCTCACTACGTTGGCCCTGTATGGTTCAATCTTCAATGAAGTTCTACCTACATACAGCTGGAACCAGGGTCCTTGGAAAAGTGCTCCCAGATTGTTTATTTGCCAGACTTTTTTTTTTTTTTTTTAGCTTGGTTGCCTGCCAGGCAGACTGGCAGAAGACAGAAGGAAAAAAGCATCAGCCCTAAGAAATAACAATAGCTAAAACAGTCATTGAGCACTTCTACTGGGTACTGTTTTAAACACTATATCAAATGAACTCATTTGATCCTCACAAAACCCTATGATATAGATGCTATTAGTTTTCCTGCTTTACACATGGGAAAACAGGCTTCAGGAGAGAGGTGAGGACCTCTTTGGCACACCACTAACTAGGAACATAAATAGGATTTGAACCCAGGCAGTGGGACATCTGAGTCCACACTCTGACCCCCTGTGCTACATACGCTGCCTTGGGAAGCCCAGGCATGCTGAAAATTTCGTGTTGTGTAAACTGATGCCATGGCCACTCATCTGCCACAGGACTCTCGTTAGATACTGTTTTAAGATAGGTAACCAAAATTTTTAAAAAGCGGCACTTACAATTTCTGCACATGTTGAACAGTAGCTCAGTTGCTGAGATTTCTTGAAAACTGGTCTCAGAGCCCTTTGTTTGAAACATTTGTCACACGAGCCAAATACGTTAACTAGAAAGGTCTGATCACACATCTTTTATGCAAGATGAAGCTGAAAAAAATGGAAAAAGGAGGGAGGCATGAGAAAAGCTTCGTAAAACCTCTTCTTCATTTCATCATGATAGTTGCCCAGACTTCTACATGTGGGATAAAGTATACACAGTTAATTGGTAATCTCTGATTTATTACAACACGCTGGGCCAACACAACTCATTTATTTAACCAGTGAGAAAGCAGCAGACAGTAGGTTTTCTGAGCTTAGCACGTGTTACCGGTTGTTTTGGCAGCTTGTGGACGCAGTCGGGTTGATCTCTGCAGCACAATGTCAATTCTGTGGGGTTTCACAGTGGAAAACGCTGCTGCGATGGATGCTATAATTTAAAACCTTTAAAAACATTCCTCCCCTCGGGGTGGACTTTTGGAGTAAAGACAAGAGTCAGCAAATGGTGACAAAGCCACGGGGCCGCGCAAGTGTGGCATTGGTTCCCTGTGAGGCCGGCGCCCCCTCATTAAACATTTGACAGCCAAGGACCCAGGGTCCTGCCTGTCCACGCGGAAGTCAGCAGACAAGCCCAGGCCACTGGCGGAGGCAGCCTTGAGGAAGCAAAACCATCTGTGGTTAAAGGCACCGGTTCACTGCCGGTTCCTGGCTCTACCGAGGCTAGTTACTGGACCTCTCTGAAGCTCTGTTTTGCTAATCTATGAAATGGAGATCTTAAAATCTACACTTCTGGGGGCGTCAGGGGAATTACAAGAGAAAGTGCAGTGCAGAAAGCGCTTAGCTCAAGGTCAGAATGTGCACGACCAAGGTCATGCTGCCCTGAGTGGCAGTAATAGCTGAGCCCCTGCTGCCTCCGGAAGGAGGGGTGGCAGGAGATGCCCAGGAAAGAGCACGAGGAGCCCATGGTGACAGCTCAGGCAAGACACCAGGAAGTCCTGGATGAAAGCGATGCAGTGCGATGGACTTGGATCATGCTTAGGTAGGAGAAGGAGCAGGAGCTAGACTTGGCGACGAGTGGGGACAAGGACAGGGAGACATCTCTGATATGGCCAAGGTTTCTGTTTGGGAGACTGAGGGTCATGGTGCCATTGTTGGAGCCGGAGGACAGAGAGGTCAAGGGGGGAAGGAAGCAGCCAGCTTAGCCCTGTTTATTTTTTGTTGATTTGTTTGTTTTTAGAGACAGAGTCTCACTCTGTCACCCAGGCTGGCGTCCAGTGGCACAATCCTAGCTCACTGCAGCCTTGAACTCCTGGGCTTAAGCGATCCTCCTGCTTCAGGACAACAGGCAAGTGCCACCACACCTGGCTAATTTTTCTATTTTTTGTAGAGACAAGGTCTCATTATGTTGTTCAGGCTAGTCTCAAACTCCTGGCCTCAAGCGATCCTCTCTCCTCGGCCTCCCAAAGTGCTGGGATTACAGTCATGAGTCACCATCCATGCCCAGCCAGCCCTGTCAATTTGATAGGCATTCCAAAGAGTGAGCCACAGTAACATTCAAAGAAATGACCCCCCAGCATAAAGATATTTCAGGTCTGAACATTTCAATGGAGCTGAATTTGAGAGGGATGTGTTTGTGGGGGAGGTGACAGTGGGGACATTTATCGGGGGAATGTCTGCCATGCAGAGGTCACCGTGAGGCTGGAGAGAGAATGGGGAGCTCATGAGTTGGGCTGAACTCCTAGAGCAAAGGGGCAGCTGGCACAGCTCTTGAGGACTTTAGGCAAAAGGGAGTAGAGGACAGTCATTTAGGGACAGCAGCTCACAAGGGAACCAACCACTGGCCGCCATGGAGTGCTCAGCCCTAGCCTCTCACCACCACTCTGGGAGGGAGGCAGGACATCTGTATTAAAGAAACACAGGGGGGTGAAACAAGTTCAAGGTCATCGGTGGAGCCTGAGTCTGCATGGAATGTGACTCTACAGCCCTTACTGTGGAGCTAGCACTGTCAAGCTGCTCGGTTTTGTTGCAGAAGATGAGTTAAAGAATGCAAAAGAACCTGCCCACCAGACCCTGGCCCATGGTGGGGGCTTGGTAACGTTGTCCCCACCCCTCAACCCTGCAAAGGCTGCCAGTAACAAGGTCAGGCTGAGGACTCCAAGTAATAGCATTAGTGAGCCACGGGTTTTTAAACAGGGGAACGACATCACTTAAGTGGATTATTCCAGCATTTGTGCTTCCAGAAATAGGTCAGAGAGAGAAGGGACAGCAGGAAGATGAACTAGGTTAACTGTTATCATATTCTGGAGAAGAGGAAATGCACTCTGGACAGAGTAGCAGCCACAGGAATGGAAGGCGCGAGGAACCCAAGGGACCCAGAGGAGAAGGAATGGAAGGATGGCTGGGAGTTATGGGAGAGAAGAAAAACAGAAGTAGAAAAAATTGCCAATATTCCAAATCTAGATAGAAACAGTTTTTCTTCTCAGACTGAATATTTTATTTTTTCAAATTCTAAAAGCTGCTTATGATGTTCATTAGAAATAATTGGAAACAGAAAGACTTGAAGAAGGAAAAGTAATCGCCTATTTGCCCTACACCAACAAATAACTGTCCTGTTAGCATTTTATGTTTTCTTCTAGTATCTTCATAAGTACATATGTGTGTACCTTTTACAAAACTGGAATTATGTGCCATATATGATTTTGAACTTCAGTTTTTTGCTTCACAGCATTTTCATCTTCACATGTCATTGCATATTCTTGGAAAACATCGTTTTTTTAAAATGGAGACAACGATTTTTAAGTCATATCAGCCTTAAGTCATATCACATAGCTAGCATTTTGGAGCTGGATGGTTAAACATGGGTAAGCTACAAACTAAATTTAAAGTATTTTTAAACTACAAATGTTATACATGTTCATTATAGAAAGTTTGGAAAAATCAAAATGTTATAAAGAAGATAATCACCTATAATCCTACCACCCAGAGAGACTCCTTTTCACATTTTCCTCTATGCAAGAATAGATTTTTAAGATAGTTGGGTTCATACTGTTTATGTACATTGTTTATATTTCCATATATTGATGTTTTTTGTTCAGTATTTATATCATGAGCTAAATTCTAGTGCAATTCTGTTGTACTTATTGTCAATAATTATTTTTATGATGAGTAAATTTTTCACAGAGCAAATGCTCCAATGAGCATTTTGACAAGAAAGACACAAATGCCCCTATTTTAACAAGTTATGATCTGAAGTTGCTTTACAGTGGGAATTCTTAGAACTTGTCAAACCTTCCCCTAATAACCCTATGCCAAGCACAAAATTTGTTTGATGTCTGTTTTATCTAACTATATGGCTTAAAAATTACCAAGGAAATACATGTTTATTTTTAAAAGAATCAATACCAAAGATTAGAAAGTGAAAAGTGAAAGTCACCCATCACATATCCTGCATTCCCTCTCCACTTGTTTAGTTGTTAATTCTTCTAGACTTTTCTGGCGTAAGCACATAGGCGCAGCTTTGCTAATTATGCAAATAACTGACAAAATAGTTATGAAAATTACTTTTTTTTCATCTAACTTATTCTTTTAATACCTGTATATCTACCTTTTTTGGTAATAGCTTCAGGATTATTCTATACTATGGAGTATCATAACTTATTAAACCAATCTCCTGTGGTTGAATAGATAGAGTATATCTGGTTTTTACTTTTAAAATAATGCTTCGTTAACTCAATTAAAAGTGGGCAAAATACCCCCCATACATTTCTGGTGGGGATGTGAAGCGGGGTAGCCATTTTCCCAATGGAGCAGGGTGGCATATGGCTCAGCGGTTACTCAAAAGTCAAGTATAGAGTTGTTACCATGCGGCCCAGCAATCCTACTTCTAGGTATATATCCGGGATAACTGAAGATGCATTTCACATAAAAACTTATATACCAATGTTTGTAGCAGCATCATTAGCCAAAAAGAGGAAGCAATTCAAGCATCCACCAAATGATAAATGGATATACAAAATGCTGACTATCCATACAGTAGACTGCTATTTGGCAATAAAGAAGAATGAAGCTCTGATACCTTCTACGGCAATGGACAAACCTTGGAAACACTATACTATGAAACAGCCAGACACAAAAGGCCACATATTGTATGATTTCATTTATGTGAAATGTCCGGGATAGGCAAATCCATAGAGACAGAAAGCAGATTAGTGGTTGCTGGGGGGAGGAGAGGTGGGGAGAAGGGGAGTTGGGAGGGATTGCTTAATGGGCATGAGATTTCTTTTTTGGGGCGATAAAAATACTGGAGTTAAATAGCGGTGATGATGGCACATTCTTGTAAATAAACTAAACACCACTGAAATATACATTTTAAAATGGTGAGTTTTATGTTGTGAGTTTTATATCTCAATAAGAGGTATTTTTAAAATGGGCAAAAGACTTGAATAGTCACTTCGCTAACGAGCATATTCCTATGGTCAATAAACATAAAAAGGCACTCAACATCATTAGTCATCAGAGAAATACAAATTAAAACCACAACGTGATACCACTACTTGCCCACCAGAATACCTAAAATGAAAAAGACTGACGATACAACATGTGGGCAAGGATGTGGAGAACTTGAACTGTCTTTCCCTGCTGATGGGAGTATAAATTGGCACAACCACTTTGGAAAACTGGTTGGTAGGACCTACTGAAGCTGAACATACATATGTATTCTTCGACCTAGCAATTCTACTCCTGGATATATAGACTCTTATTTCCTCAGGCAAAAAAAAGCATGAATAAGAATGTCATAGCATGGGGGATGGTCACGCTTGAAACTCTGACTCGAGGGGGAGGGGGGCATAGGAAATATATGTAACCTTAACATTTGTACCCCCATAATATGCTGAAATTTAAAAAATGGAAAAAAAAAGAATGTCATAGCAGCTTTATGCATAATAGCCCTAAACTAGAAAAACCCAAATGTTCACCTATTAATAGACTAGATAAATTGCAATATGTTCATGCAATAAAAAAATACAAACTGCTGATACAACGATGTGGATGTATCTCACAGACTCACTACAACTACAAAACGTTCAGTGTCCAAAACCTCTTTCTAGTCCATGAGCTGCACTCTGAGGCTTTTGTCATCATATAAAAAAAATATCACCTGGATCCATTTTGAAAACAGATTAAATGATTTTAAAGATGTTTCATCGTTTTCCTGATGCCAACATATATTTTAAAAACACCTTTTTATTATTTCAAAATAAATTCATGTGAAATGTAGAAAAATTAGAATATATGGTATATAAAATTACAATACCCCCCCACCGCCACCGGTGCTCCCACCGCACAGAAAGACCCCTGTCAACACCTGGGCATGTGCACATCCAGACACTTTTCTGACCATTTCAGAAAACCAGAGTATGCTGATTAAATGTTAACATGCACATACCTTCCACAGAGCCGGCACCTGGGACCGATGAGCAGAAAGGCGAGGAGAAAGGCGAGAAGCTAGAGCTGCAGCATGAAGGTGTGAAGGCACCTTGCACAGCTAATCTCCTTATCTGGGCCTCCCAACTCAGCTTGCTGGCTTCCTCCCCCTGCAGTGCCGTGCTCCCTGCTGGGGCACATGCTGCCATGTACATCATTCACTCCCTCCCCACCCCGGCCCGTCTACCATCCACACTGCCAGGCCCCCTCTTAACCACGGTGGAGGCTGACTTTGGCAGGTTGACCTCTGTGTCCACGCCCATGTGCTAAGCGGCCCTGACAGTCACCTGTGACTGCATGTTACCAATGTCTGTCCATGTTGGCCAGCCTTCCCACCTTCAGCTGTGTAGATCTGATCGAGACCGTGGGGTGGGCGCCTCCTTCTCCCTGCTTTCCACGTATACACTCCTTGGCCTCTGTCCCTTGGCCTCCTTGTCCCCAAACAAGATCTACCTTTCCCAGGGTGGACACCCTGCCCCCTGCCCCGCCGACAACACACACACACACACACACACACACACACGCTCCAATCCCTGTCCCCACCAAGAGGACTTTGCTCCTTGGGAGCTCTCCTGTCTTGCAGCAGCAGGATGAGGCAGGGGTGGGTGGGACGTGGTGCCCACCCTCCGGAGCTCACAGGCCAACAGAGGGAACTGGCGATGTTATTGGCTCGGAGCCCAGGGTAAATGCTGTAAAACAGGCATGAACCCCAAGTCATGGGAACCAAAAAGGAAGCAAGATGGCTGCTCCTCCTGGGGTGGGGAAGGTCTAGAAAGGGCACTGAGGCCACAATCGAGGATCAAAAATGCAGCCAACTCTTCTGCCAAGCAGCCCTTCATTCTGACGCAGTGTGGGAGGCCCCAGAGACATGTTTACTCTGGTAACGTGCAGTAACATGCAGTCACAGGTGACTGTCACCCATCTAAGCACTTTCACATACTTTTAATGAGACATTATGAATCTCTACAGATTCTAGCATCTTTCAGTAGGACCCTTAAAGAAAGGCATAAAACGTGTGTACTTAAGAGACATGTAATCTTATAGCAATGAAAAGAATCTGACCTCATTCATTTGGTAATTTATTTTATTGATTCAAGTATTACAAAGTTCTACTTTTCATTGTTCATATACAATGTATTGAAATGAGCTAAACCAAATCATTTATAATATGAAAATACATATTAGGAAGGTGATATTGCTTCATGATCATGTGTTTTTCCCACTGCTAAGGTACACATCTGTGTTACAGGGTCACAGCTACCGCCTTTGACCATCAGAAACAGAAAGGGCAGTTGGGATTCTCGGGTGGTGCAGAGAAGCCTTAGCCAGGGATGCTCACCCAATGACATTGTATGCTCTGAAAGGAAGGAATGAGAAGGTTTGGGGGGGACAAGGAATAGCCAGTTGCCAGAAAACCTGGGAAACATAGATTTCTCCAAAGGAGAAAATTCTTCAGTTACTTTTACAAGAAAATTTAAAAATAAATACATTGGAAGGCTGATTGGATAGAGAAATCATTTAGGTTGCCTTTTTAAACTTAGCTTTTAAAAAAGTTTTTGTATAAGAGCCATTAAACAGGAAAAATTATGGCAAGTATGTTGGCGGATAAAATTTAAGAAAATGTTCTTTCAGAGGAGAAGGTAAATGGTATGGCAATTAAGCTTTAATAATATACTTAAAAAAATATATATATAAAATAATTCATATGATTCGTTTCAGATTGAATATTCTCTTAAAAACTAGAGAGATCTAAAATAAACATTTTTTTTATGCAGGGGCATTTTTAGTCAAAAGAGTTAATGAACCCCACTCCCGCAGTGGGCAAAGGGCAAGGGGCTTTTTAAGCAGGCCCTGGTGGCCAAATGGGATAATCTCCTGGAAGACTCAGCCCTGGAACCCACTGTGGCTTCATAAATGTACCTGGGCTTCACGTGAACCTTGGGGCCCACTGTGTCCCCACATCTTACTCCCTCCTGGTGGAGCCCTGTCACAAGATAGAACAGACCACGAGGCACCTGTAAGGAAATATGAGCCTTCCAGGTATCCCAATAAAAGCCAGCTGCAATTCCGAAGCAAGACACGGCCTTTCCAACCATCACTGATGTGTGTGAATTATTTGGAAATTACAGCAGCGGCTCCGTCACCACGAACGAGAGATGATGTGGTCCATTTGGGAGAGCTCTATTTTCTTCCTTAAATCACATTCCCAAGCATTTCCAGTCCTAATTGATAAAGCACATCTCTCATATCTGGCCGCCACTTAGCTCCTGAGGGGAAAGTGCACTGACTTCTTCTCCGCTATAGTCTACTGAGGAAGCCGAGCTTGAAGCTGCTGGGCAGCTCGATCATTTCCAGGGCATGGGGAGAGGGGGTGAAGGGAAACGTGACTTGAAAGAGATATTTGGTGTCCAGCATCAGCTGTGACGAGTCCTCCCGGCTATTTAGGAGAGCCTGAAATTAGAAGCAGAGGAAAAAATGAGTAAGGACACCAGCACATCCTGCTTTGCTGCCACCTCAAAGTCAGGAGTAAGAGACACACAACAACTGTATCTCCAGTGAAGAACTCCTTCCAAAATCCCGTGAGACGGCACACATGAGGGCCATTCCAGATGCTGAAATGCTCCATCCAGAGCTTCTAGATCAGCTCTCACGAACACGGACTCTGTTTCACCTCAGAAGTTCCTTTCCCACGGGATGGACTGTCCATAAATCTATCTGTGTTCTATCTATTTTCATGGCACAATTCTAAGCTCAAACATGGGTAGATCTGAAGTTTCACCTTTTCACTGAACCCATCTTTCTTCTTCATTCAGTGGTTTGTAAACGTTTTGGTCTCAGGACTCCTTTAAACTCCTAAAAATTATTGAGGACCCCGGAGAGCTTTTTGGCTTTTTTTTGAGCTTTTGTGCATATGGGTATAACTATTGATAGTCACCAGATCAGTAGTTAAAACAATAATTGAAAACATTTGGCCGGGCGCAGTGGCTCTCGCCTGTAATCCTAGCACTCTGGGAGGCTGAGGCGGGCGGATTGCTCCAGGTCAGGAGTTCGAAACCAGCCTGAGCAAGAGTGAGACCCTGTCTCTACTATAAATAGAAAGAAATTAATTGGCCAACTAATATATAGAGAAAAAATTAGCCGGGCATGGTGGTTCATGCCTGTAGTCCCAGCTACTCAGGAGGCTGAGGCAGCAGGATTGCTTGAGCCCAGGAGTTTGAGGTTGCTGTGAGCTAGGCTGACGCCACGGCACTCACTCTAGCCTGGGCAACAAAGTGAGACTCTGTCTCAAAAAAAAAGAAAAGAAAACATTTAATTCATTAAAATAATAAACACAATACCTATTAAACATGATTTACCAAAACAAGGAAAATTTAGGAGAAGTGGTACTGTTTTATATTTTTGTAAATCCCTTTAATGTCTGACTTAATATTTGAGACTTACATATATCTGCTTCTGCATTCAATCTGTTGTGATGTGTGATTTTGGTTGAAGTATGTGAAGAAAATCCTGCCTCACATAGATACGTATTTAGAAAAACGAAGACTTTGCAAAACCCTTGAAAGGGTCTCAAAGACTCCTAGGGATCCTTGAACCAAATTCTGAGAACTGCTGCCCTAGCTCATTGGAGGAGAAACTTTAGGGATTATATTAAAAATTTCTACATAAAAATGACCATATAAGAAAAACGGTCTCTGTGTTTCCATTCAGCCTCTGCCCACTTGCACAGGACTCGAAGACTAATCACAAACAAGGTAGGCTGAAGGAACAAGCATGTGAGTCATGGTTTTGGTGTTTTCCTTCCCTTCTCACTAAAACGGATTCTGAAAACTGGGGGAATTTGACAGACAAAATTCCTGTTGCCTTTGAGCAAATGTGCTTCATTTGCACATTTGGTAAATGTATTTTAATCCTGGATTTCTACAATATTTAGTATCAGTCTCTTATACCATACTTAGGAGGTCAGATTAAAAGGCACATCCTTAAGGATCTCACCTGTACTTTTCGAACAAAGGATGGAGTCACTCTTTTCTCAAAGTCATCTATAGGTGTGTATGAATTCAGGATCTTGATGATCTGCAAACATTACATGATGTGGTGTCAGACCATGAAAAAGAATAACTCTGTTCATGAAATAATGGTTCTGGAGGTTTGGAAACCAGTGGGAACCCACAGGTGGTTCTTTTATCCTGTAATTTGGCTCAGCAATAGTGTGTTAACTATTTCCAAGAAGAGAGAAAACAAGGGGAGAAGATCGCAGAAGGGAGCAAAGACAAATGACAGAATTCTAGGACACTAAGAGGACCTCCCAGCCTCCCCGCCTCCACCTGCCTACCCCCACATGTGCACATCTGTGAGTTCAATGGGCAGGGGTTGCGTCATAGACATTTTTGCATTTTTAAGACCTAGAGTTAGTGTTTAATAAATACTTATTACATAAAAGGACGGGCCATATAAGCATGCTCCCCAGAGAACAGGGTCACCCACAGCTGGCTGAGCCAGGAAAGGCAATGCCAACGACAGAGATGTGTCAGGGAAGATGCAGGGAGACACTGGGCAAGCCTGGTCACCTGCACAGCAGACAGTGAGGTGCAGCGTTCGTAGATCTCCTTGGCATCGCTGTCTGTGGTCTTCTTGACCTGAAGCAACCAGGCTGCCTGAGAGAGGGGTTCCAAAGTCTCCTTGGCTAAGCTGTTCTGCAAGTTCTTATCTTTAAGCCATTCTTCTAAGTAGCTGATGTTACACCTGGAGTGAAAGCCAGAGGAGCAGAGAACACGTCGGGGAAGGGCGCCAGGAAGGGTGCCTGTCCCAACAGGGTGCCAGAGTTCGCTGACTGCAGTCTAGCAGTTTCTCATTTGTAACACGAAGGGGTTGGACCACATAAGCAGCGATCATGACCCATGGGTCTACGGATCATGGTGGTCTACGGTGAGGGGTTATAACAGCTATAGACTTTGGGGAAAATCTAATCGAGGAACAGCAACTGCAATAATTTACAAAGTACAGTTTTGAAAATCTTATTAAAAGAAAAAAGCAGTGATATTTGAATAGAAGACTTGCATAGGTATAAAAAGTTGATTTTTTTTTTCCTGAATGGCAGAAATTTTTCAATTAGTGAAGGCTTGCTTTCAGTTGACTATGATTTTTTATTCTTGTTTCTGTAGCTAATATCACAGGTGTATGAGTTAAGAGGTATGGGTTAAACCACTGTGTGAGCCTGGGGAGTTCATCAACCTCTTTGGGTACAATTGGAGTGTTGAGATCTGTCACACATTGCTGGTGGGAATGGAACATGGTACAGCTGCTCAGGAAGACAGTTCCGTAGTTTCTCAAAATTAAACACAGTCACCATATGACCTAGCAATTCCACTCCTGGGTATATACTCAAGAGAACTGAAACTATGTCCACACAAAATCTTGTACACAAATGCTCATAGAAGCATTACTTTCAATAGCCAAAAAGCGAAAACAACCCACATGTCCACCAACTGCTGAATGGGCAAACAAATTATAGTATATCCATACGATGGGATATTATTCAGCAACAGAAGGGAGAGAGATGCTGATATCTGCTACGTGGATGAAATTCCCAAACATTATGTAAGTGAAAGCCATCTACAAAAGAGAATATATTTTAAGTTTCCATTTATTTAAAAATGTCCAGAATAGGCTGGGTGCAAGGAGTTCGAGATCAGCCTGAGCAAGAGCGAGACCCCATCTCTACTATAAATAGAAAGAAATTAGCCAAACAACCAAAAATGGAAAAAATTAGCCGGGCACGGTGGCGCATGCCTGTAGTCCCAGCTACTTGGGAGGCTGAGGCAGGAGGATCTCTTGAGGCCAGGAATTTGAGGTTGCTGTGAGCTAGGCTGACACCACAGCACTCTAGCCCAGGCAAGAGAGTGAGACTCTGTCTAAAAAAAAAAAAAAAAAAAAAAAATGTCCAGAATAGGCAAATATAGAGAGAAAGAAAATATATTAGTAGTTGCCTAGGCTGGGGGTAGAGAGTTGGGTGGAGGGGTGAGAGTGGCTGCTGATGGTATGAGGTTTCTTTTAGGAGAGATGAAAATATTTAAAAAATTACATTATGGTGATGGTTCAACAATGCTGTAAATATACCAAAAACCAATAAACTTTAAATGGGTGAACTTTATGGTATGTAAATTACAAATCAATGAAGATGGCTAAAAAAAAAAAAATTGAGTGTTGAACTAGGTGATCTCTAGGGTCAGTCCCAACTCCGAGCTTCCTGATTCGCAACTCCCCGTGTGTGTCTTCTCTCTGGGTGTGACACTGGGACAGTGGTGCTGACGTGATGTAGTGCACAGGGAGGCCACGCATGTGAGACAACTCTCCTTGCCTTGGTTCTCCCCTCCTCGTCTTTTGCATTGTCACTCTGTCCCAGTAGTTTGAGTTCTTATTAGTTTTTATCACAATAGGTTTCTAATGGGCCTCCCATCTTAGCCCTTCTAATCTACCCTATTTGATCCTGCCACAGGCCTTTCTAAATCTGAATTTTGAGCATGTTAATTCTCCCACTCAAAAATGCATGGTGGAGTTCCGGTTCTTTCTCTCTTTATTTATTTTTTTAAAGAATTTTCTTTTTTTTTGAGACAGAGTCTCACTCTGTTGCCCTGGCTAGAAGAATGCCATGGTGTCAGCTTAGCTCACAGCAACCTCAAACTCCTGGGCTCAAGTGATCCTTCTGCCTCAGCCTCCCGAGTAGCTGGGACTACAGGCACGCACCATCATGCCTGGTGCGTTTTTTTCTATATATTTTTAGTTGGCCAATTAATTTCTTTCTGTTTATAGCAGAGACGGGGTCTCACTCTTGCTCAGGCTGGTTTTGAACTCCTGACCTTGAGCAATCCTCCCGCCTCGGCCTCCCAGAGTGCTAGGGAGTTCCGGTTCTTGGTGGGCTGGTGTAAGTACATACTCCACCCTGCTGCTCCCACCCCGTGCAGCTATGTGCCCTGGATGGAACGCAGGGGCAGCTATTTGAGGACTCTGAAAAGTAAATAGTCGCAAGTGTACTGGGGACGATGACCAGAATCTGAAGTACTTCCAAACTGAAAGTGTGTTTACTGGTCGTTTCCCTCTGCTTTTTACCGGCCCGACCTCAACACGGCCTGGAACTCAGAAGTGAGCATCAACATCAACAAAGAGCTCCAGGAGAAGCCCCCTGGCTCTAGCTTTAGGAGCTAGGGAAGGGCCTCCTGAAGCTCAGAGATACGGTAGAAATCCCCTGTTCTTCCCACTCCTTTCTTCATTCTTTCAAGCTCAGGTCCCAAACAATCCCATGGTGGCAGCCACGCTGGCAAAGGGGACCAATGGGAGCCTGAGGCTTGGAGAGAAGGAAAAGTTCCTTTCCAACTGGAGGAGCTGTGGCTCAAGAGGACAGGTGAGCTCGCTGCTTTAATTCTCTCTTTGCCCTCCTGCCATTCGTCCCCAGGAGGGGACACTGCAGGAAGTGCACTGCAGAGCAAGTTATGTAAAACCCCAGTTTTCTGGCTGCAGGACCAAAATGGGACCAGAAAGTTCCAGGGATATTGTGCAAAGGGAGGAGCCTGGGAAAGCTTGGAAAGTAGCTTCCTAAAGTTCTTTATGAATTACTGGGTTTATCCCTGAGTCCATGCATGGATCTGACGCTAAACAGCATATACAGACCTCGAGAACTGAACTATGTATGACCTGGACCACCGCTCAAGTTCCAGACTGGCCAGTGTATGTCACACACATGAGACAGAACCAAATAGCACCACAAAGCCTCTGGAAACTGAACCGACACAGGGACCACAAGACATAGAGGATGGTCAGAACTTGTAGCCTGAACCCAAGTGGGTTGTTTACCTGAAAAAATATCAATATCTTCCATAGGATATAAAGATCTAGACTGGACCCTCAGCATATAATATTAAAAATGTCTAAGATACAATTCAAAATTACTTGGCATATGAAGAAACAGAAAAATCTCAATTCACATTAAACAAGACAACAGATGTCAACACTGAGATGACACAAATATTGGAAAAATATCTGACAAAGACTTTAAAAAGCAGTTATCATAAAAATGATTCAAAAAGCAAACATAAACTCTCTTGCAATAAATGGAAAGATATTAATATGAAGTCTCAGAAAAGAAATAGAAGATATAAAGAGAAACCTAATGGAAATTTTAGAATTGAAAAATGCAGTAACTGGAATAAAAGCACTCACTGAAGAGTCTCAGTCGCAGAAGTAGAGATGACAGAAGAGTCACTGAACTTGAAGAGATTAATAGGGATTATCCAATCTGGACAGCACAGAGGAAAAAAAATTGAGAAAAATGAACAAAACTTTAGGGACCCATGGGACAGTAGTGAGAGAGCTAACATTTACATCACAGAAGTACTAGAAGTAGAAGAAAAAGAGTATGATGTAGACAAAATATTTGAAAAAACAGTGGCTGAAAATGTCCCAATATCAGGAATGGAAGAGTGATAGCACTACAGATCTTGAAGAAATTAAAAAGATAACAAGGAAATATTATGAACAACTCTACGTGCATAAACTCAACAACTTAGATGAAGTGGACCATAATTCTTGAAAATCACAAACTACTAAAACTCACCTAAGATGAAATACATAACCTGGATAGTCCTACAGCTATTAAAGAAATTGAATTCATAGTTTAAATCTTCTGAAGAAAAAAGCCCGTATTGGCTGCCACTGCAGAGGGACTAAGAATGTAATTTTCACCCTGGCACTCTGTTCTCTTCCTAATTTTTCTAGGTTCCCATCGCTCCTGGCGTGCTCCATCCACCCCCTGCTTTCAGTTTCCCTTCATTTCAGCCTGTGCTCATTCCTGTAATTCTTGATGTGTTGAAATCCCATCTGTTCTTTAAGACCCAAATCATTACTCTTCCTACTCTCCCCAGAATCCCTCAGGCCAAAAAGCAACTTATTCTAGCTCCTAACAGAATTGTCTCCTTGGGACAATGGGCAAAGCAGCCACAGTGAAATTGGCTGCAAAAATGTTAGCGTGGCAATTATGAGATAGAGTTCTACATGAGGCATTATTTTTGCAGTTTGTAACTAGGAACAAAAAAGAATTAGGTACTATGAAAATCTTTATATCTTCCCAGGAGCTGTTCTGCCTCACCATACCCAATGAAACAAAGAGCTCATCGTGTTTTGCTCTTTGTCCTAGCGGCCAGTTTTCAAGCTACTCTGTCCACGATTTATATTTTTCTTTTCTTTGGTGTTGATTTTCTACTTGTGTTCATATTTTATTATTTTATTGCTCATGATTTCATTGTAAAGCCACCTCAAATCCTGTGTAGGCCTTGCTTATGGCAGGCACTTAATAAATATCTGAGTAAGCGAATGCCTCTAACATGCACGTGCCTCCCAGAGCACGTGCACTGTAAAGGCATTATTTCTCTCGTGGCCACTTTCAACTGGTGAAAGGGAAAAAGCACTGAGCAACTCTAGGGCAGATGTTTGCTTGTCCTCGAAGAAGTTGTTTTAAGGTCTAGAGTTCTGAGTCTCCCTCATGTCCCTACACATCTTGGGGGACCCCCTGATGGAATGAGAGTTGAGTTTAGCAAAGGCTATGGTGGTACATGTAGGTTCATGGCTTTACTTTAAATCGGGCTGAAACCTACCTCAGAGAGCTACAGGGCATCTGCTTGGAGCTTGTGAAATAAACAGAACTCTGTCCTTTTGCAACGAAGAGAAAAATATCTGCAAAGGCCAGTCCTTCTGAGTACCCCTTCGTATCTGAAAACCACACCCTGGTGTGGGGATTTGCCAGCCTGGTTTGTGGGAATGTCCAACTCCAAGTTTCACTAATGCTCAAAAGGTATAATGGACGCTTTGCGTTTATTTCTTAGTTTAAGATATTTCCTTTGTCACCTTCTCTTACATCATCACCATCATCACCACCCCAGGTTCTCCTATCACAGATGGGCATAACATTCCTGTATGTGTTATAAGAATCTTAAATATCTACCCCATATTATATGTTTCCTAATCACTGCTCAGTGTTAGTTCCAATAATAGCTCCAGGTGCACGTTTCCTCAATTCAGAGAGAGCTGACACACCTCAAAGCCGTGGATTACCTTATCTTCGGGATAAATTCCAAATGCCTTAGCCTGGCATCCCAGTCTGGACCCAGCCTACCTCTTGACATTGGTCCTACTGCTACCCCAGATGAATCTCTTAACCCAGATAGAGCCTGAGCTGGGGTACTCACTAAGTCCCACCACTATGCCTCTGCCCACGTCCCCTGCCTGGAATGTTCTTCTCCTTTTCCTTAATCGCTCAACACACAACTCTCTGACTTACCCAACTTTTCTGTCTGCAATATCTCTCTTTTCTGAAGCATTTCCTACACTGCTAGTTTGTGCCTTGAATTATTGCTTAGCTATTTTAAGCTTCTCAAGAGCAGGAATCCTATCATTTTTCCTTTGTTTCCTGTGTTCTCTGCCTGCAGTACTAGTCGCAGAGAAGGTGGTTATAAACTGGGTGAGTGTATGATATAACCACAGAGGGCTAGAATTTAAAATACACAATTCCTAGTTCTCAGTTAAAGCCACTAGGCCAGATGGTCAAGTTAGCATGGTACGGTGTGATGGGAGTAGGGTCTAGGTGCCAGATGGCCAACACCTCTGGGGCACCATGAGTCACCTTGCACATCCCTGCAGCAGCCGGGCCCAGGTGGGGGTCTGAGGCTGCAGCAGGGAGGGCCAGGCATGTGCGGCCTCGGACTTTAAGAGCATTCCTTCCAGCCGGCCTGTGCGGGGGTCCTGGATTTTACCTTATCTGCATGCCTTTTCTGCAGGAGCACATGTCCTTGCGCAGGAAGAGGCTGTTGAGCGTGACCGCCCCGATCAGGAAGAAGAGCTGCTTCACCGCCTGCCTCACGAGCTCGGGGTCCAGGCCGTTCTGGCACATGGTGCTGTAGAAGTAGCTCAGCTGCTGCAGCACGGAGGTCATCGTGTAGGCGTCCGTGTCGTCTATGCTGGATGACCGCTTCCGGAAGCCCGTGGGCTTCAGGCCAGAAATGCCCTGCAGACTCTCGTACTCCAGCATGCCTGGCACTGCAGAGAAAAAGGGGGCGTTTGCCACGGCTCTCACGTGTCTGCTTCAGGAGATGGGACAATTTTCTACAAGATTCAGTGGATGGAGCTGTGATAGGGAAAGCGACAGAATCAAGGATTTGGGAGGAGCAGGGTGTGTGTGGGGGGGGTGGACAGCTGTCCAGAGCAGGGCAGTAGCTCCTCTTCTAGGTCTGAAGCAGCTTTTCTTTCAACTTCGCACGAAAGAGAGCCACTTAGCATGGTCATTCACGTTCTGGAACTATTTAAAGCCTATGGCGTTTACATTTCAGAAAATTAAGGAAAGCATACAAGAATTTGAATGGGACCTTAGGATTTCAAAAATACTTGGCTAGGCCCCAAGAATAGCCACATAAGAAGTAGAAATATATCACATAAATAGTAACAAAAGTTCCTCCTCCCAACTTTTTTCTTCAGGATGAATCATCCTTACAGAAAAATAACTACCAATAGTGTACCATTATTTATGGAATCATTTTAAGCAAGCAAAGAATCAAAAGGTAGACATTGATGTAATTATATTTCCTTGGCTTTTTGAACTATGTTACTCATAATCACACATTCCATACACCAAGTTTCATGTTTTAAAAAGTCTCAATGTTACTATACATATTTTTTGGTCACCAATTCGCTTCTTACCTATTATTGGTTGGATATTATTTTCCATTACGATAATGAACTGATGATATATTCGTATAGCCACGTCACTGAGAATCTGTCTGTATTCTGAAAGGTCAAAGTTGTTCAAGCAGTTCTTATTCTGATGTGGATTATTATGCTTCATGAATTCCTAAAAGTAATTTTGAACATATAAGTATTAGAATAATATAAACATGCAGGAAATGAAAATAATATTATAATCGGCTTCTATGAATACTACCATTGTTTTATCTTAAACCTTAATGTCTGATTTATTTCAAATGAGGTCCGGATGTTTGGGGTAGCATTACTTTCTATAAGAAAAAACAGCACTGATTTCCTGTACAATCTCGGTCATCATACTGCCACTGCACTACCCACTCCCCTACAAACACTGTCCCCAGAACCTACAGACTAAGTGGAGAACAACTCCCATGGAACCTCATAGGAAAATACCACAGAGCACTCAAGGAAACAAACTGCTGTAAGAGATAAGTAGATGTAATAAACGAGAGTCAGAACCTTATAATTATCGGGTATAGACCCATCTGAAATATTTTAAAATCCATGCTATGGACTGAATGTGTGTGCTCTCCTAAAACTCATATGTTGAAGCCCCAGCTCTCCAGTGTGGCTGCATTTGGAGATGGGATCTCTAAGGAACTAATTAAGGTTACATGGGTCATCAGGGTGGGCCTCTGATCCGAAAGGATTAGTGTCCTTGTAGGAAGAGACACCAGACAACATTTGTCCACTCTCTCTCCCATCCTCGTATCCCTGCCCCTGTCACACCATGCACCAGGAGAGGTCCTGGGAGGACATGGGGAGAAGGCAGCCGTCAGCAAGCCAGGAAGAGAGCCCTCACCAGGGACCGATCGTGCTGGCTCCCTGACCTCAGACGTGCAGCCTCCAGAACTGTGAGAAATAAATCTCTGTTGTTTAAGACACCCGGTCTGCAGTATTTTGTTAGTAGCCTGAGCACACTAATGCAATATGCTTAACATGTTCTAAGAGATAAAAGAAAAAGAAAACATTAAGAATAGGATATTATGATAAAAGGCAGAAGTGAAAAAGAACCAGAGAAATTTTAGAAATAAAAATATGGTAACTGAAAAAACAGACAGGAAAAAGAACATTCTCTACATGGCTGAAGGGGACAAAGAAAGGATCATAAAATAAATAGTGCTGAAATATAAAGTCTTCTATCAATGTCTCACAGATGCCAGTTTGTCTTAAATTGATGACGGGGTGCTTCTCCCTGTTTTGGTATTCCTTTTAGGCAGAGGTTGGATTTTATCTACCTAATTCTTACTTTTTGTTCTATGGTAGTAGTCATATTACTGTCATATTTTATTTTACCGTCTTTCCATTGGGACAACTAGCTATCCATATGGAAGAAGATGTGAAATCATTGCCTCACACATCAATTTGAGATAAATAAATAATGACACCAATTTTGGGTAGGTAAAAACATAACTATGAACTCTAAATGTGAACTATAAAAGTTTAGAAATAAGAGAACACTTTCATGATCTCAGAATAGGGAAGAATTTCTTGAACAAGATACAAATCATAAAAGAACAAAATTGATAGATTTAAGAAATCAAAATTCAAAAACTATGTATGACAAAGGGCTTCATAAAGGAAATCAGAAGATCCATCCATAATATGTAATGATCTCCTACAAATCAATAAGAGAAAAATCAACCCTAAGAAAAGTGAAGAAAGAATGTGACTAGGCAACTTAAAAGGAAACCCAAATGACCAATAGGCAAACAAAATGATGCTTGACTTTACTAGTGATCAAATAAATGCAATTTAAGTCATCAAGGTGCCATTTAATGGCCATGAGATTGGTAAATAATAAAAATGTTGGTCGATATCAAGTGTTGGTAAAGGTAGGAGACACTTGAAACTTCATACACTGCTGATGGGACTGTAAAATATTAACAGTACAACCATTTCGGAGAGCACTGAAAACCCTAAAAGTCACTTTGTTATTTTAGTTCAATAAAATCGAACTAAACTGAGAAGTGAGTACTTGAAGGTAGAGCACTCTTTTATGACGTGAGCCTCCTGGAAGCAGAGTCAGAACAGCAAAGGAGAAATTTTTACAGATTATGGAGGAACATTCAGAATCGTGTAGAGAGAACAGTTGTGAAGAGACAGGCATATTGAACTAACAGCTACAGTTTAGAGTCATAATACTAAAAATTTCACAACCAGAAGGAAATTCAAAATTCATCTCATCTACCTATTCATTTACAAGTAAAGGAAACCTAGGAGGCTCAGTACCATGCCCAAGGTCTAAGCTTCTAGAAGTCTCTTGCCTATGGTGTATACTCCCACCCAGGATTCCAGCAGGTACTATGCAGTTGGCCTCCTGTGTGAAGAGGAAGCCAGAAAGCCAGTTGGACCAGAAGCTGTGCCTGGAGCTGGCTGTCCCAATCCCTGACCCCTCTGGGGAGCTCTGGCTCATGAGGAGGTGACAGACTGGCTGTCAGCACAAGACACAAAGCAGGCAAGAGTGCCTACCTCTTCTCCACTGTACTGCTTCAGGCAATTGAGGAAATGGCAGGTGTTGGAAAGCCAGAAGGATAGCATCTCAAAGTCTTCTAAGTGTTCCTTTAAAAAAATAAGAAAAGACAAAATTGCACTGGGTGACTCCCCATGCCTCTGAGTATCTTACCTGTTTGGTTCACTTGTAGCTTTTGGCCAAAATTAATTCTTTTAATGCACTAAGGACTTCAAACAATTTACACCGTAATTATAAGAGCCTATATTTATATGGTAGGTGACGGTCTGCAACATGTTTCTGTACAGGTATGTCACTCATTAAGAAACTTGAAGCAGTCCTGGCAGGAATGCACAAGAAACATGTCTCAGTTCTTGCGCTCCACAGTTCTCATGCTAACTGGGAAGACAGATATGACAAAGGGAGGACATAGTTAAATAGGTGGCCAAGTGCCCAAATGATGGGTGTAGGCTGGGCTTCCAAAGCTCAGGACAGACAGCAGGACAGCTGAGGAAACTCATCAGAGACGTGGAGGATTGACCCCTTGCAGGAAGGGATGGCAAGACGAGAGCTCAGATCAGGGACAGGTGAAGAGGACAGCTCCACTCAGGGGGCAGGAAGAGGAGGAACAAGTAAAGAAGGCAATCTGGCTTCTACAGTGACCAGAGGGATCAGAGGAAAACTGGGAAAATCCTAGGATTTGAAAAACAAGAAAAGAGGGCTTCAAGGAGGTGGTGCTAATGCTTCAATTTAAGAAGAAAAAAGTTAAAGGAATATCACTGGTTTTAGCAAGAGGAACTACTGGTGATCTTTCTGTAGAGCGACAGGGTAGAAGCCAGATTGCTGGGAGTGACAAAGGGAACTGGTGGAAGGCACTAGTGCGAGCATTTTGGCAGCCTCGGGGGCTGGAGGGAAAGGAAGAGTGGCTGAGGATGGGAGTGGGCCTAGTGAGCTGCCCTAAGCGCCTTGTGCGGCAGGTGAGCATGGCAGGTGGGCACAGGGCGGTCTGGGGCTCATACAAAGGCAGAGGGAGGGAGCCATGGAGAAGCTGAGACTGAAGATGCTGCTGAGAAAGGGGTTTACACCCCCCATTCCATGCATCTTTTGGTTTATAAATATTTAGCTAAACATTCCAGAGCAGCAAGATGAGGCGAATGCCACGTGCCTGTGGCTGGAACGCGATGCCGGTTGGTCCCGTCTTAAGAAAACCCAATTTGTGAAAAGAGGACAGGGAAAACATCAATTTCTGGAATCCCCTTCCAAAACTACGCTGGTGGCTCCTGCGAAGACCATAAAGCCCCCAGCACCAGACAAATGCTAATTTTCAACTCCTAACTCCGGATGAATAATGGATTCTTGTTATAGACTTTTTGGAGGGGAGGGGAGAATTACTCTGACCTCTCATAACTCTATTTTTCTTCTTCTTTCTTCCTAGAGTATTTCTAATAGGATTTAATTCCTCATGACTCTTCCAGGATACATATTTTACTAAAAGTGAGGTAGGCCCTCCCTCAACTAAAAATTTCAAATATATCCCAACATCATTACTACTCTTTTGGAGGGGCATGAAAAATGCTGGATCTATATTTTATTGCTCCCTTCCCATGTGGATCAGTGGGTCATGATACCCAGAAACTTGGACTTGCTAACATAACTGTAAACTGGATGGTCAGGTCCTAGAGAGAAAGAAAGCAGGTTTGGTACTAACTCCACTTACCATGGCTAATGAATTTCTACATCCATAATAGCACGAACTCCAGATTTGTGCTGAATTAAGCACTTGCCCACGCTGGCTATCCCAAGATTCCAGAACAAGCCAAGCATTACCAGACAGCTATTTATACAAAGCAACGATCCCTGTGAGCAAGGATCCAGGTCTGCTTAGAAAAAAATCTTCAGTGCTTAGTTATAGTTATTTACTCATTTTTCACTTACTGTGCTTCCAGGAAAAAAACATATCAGTAAACTAAGAATGGTTTTGAGACTATGCCGCTGCTAGGAAGGAAATTAGCAATGAACTTTATCTTACTTTATCTTACTTCACACAATCCTGTTTTTTGTCATTGTCATTGTCATTTTTGATCACTGTCCACATGTCACTCTATGAAGAGATTGTTCATAAGGAGTTCAGCTAGTGACTTCTGATATACACACTGTATACACAGAGAATCTCCATGTCCCGTGGTGTGTTCCCACCCACCTAGTGGCAAACCATTGGCTGTCTGCTTGTCCAATGGTTCCAATAAGGACAATGTCTTAGGGAATGGCAGGCAGCAAATTGGAAGGAAGCTGGATTCCTGCATGACCATGTGGAGCAGAGTGTCCTTCCAACCTGGACGGCTCATTATGAAACTGCTGTGGAGCAAATAAAAGTCCACTACTGGCCGGGCACAGTAGTGCACGCCTGTAATCCTAGCACTCTGGGAAGCCCAGGCGGGCGGATCGTTTGAGCTCAGGAGTTCAAGACCAGCCTGAGCAAGAGTGAGACCCTGTATCTACTAAAAAATAGAAACAATTATCTGGGCATGGTGGCGCATGCCTGTAGTCCCAGCTACTTGGGAGGCTGAGGCAGGAGGATCACCTGAGCCCAGGAGTTTGAGGTTGCTGTGAGCTAGGCTGATGCCACGGCTCTCTAACCCAGGCAAGAGAGTGAGACTCTGTCGGAAAAAAAAAAAAGAAAAAGAAAGGAAGGAAGGAAGGAAGGAAGGAAGGAAAGAAAAGAAAGAAAGAAAGAAAAGAAAAATCCTCTATCTTCTTTAAATCACTATATATTAGGGAAAGTGGCTTGGGGGTGTGGTAGGTATCTCAAAGCTGTAATAGTTTAGCCTTACTAAGTAACTAACCTAACACACAGCTCATTTTCATTTGTGAACGGTGAATAAAAGTACATAATGAGGGAGAATTATATAATTGCCAAAGGAAGAGATGAGTAATTTCTTCTTCCTTCCCATCTCTCACCACTCACACTTGTTACACTGATAGAACATCTATCTCTCACAGCCAGTAGTCTCACATCCTAAGGGAACAGAAGTGGCGAGGGTAGTCTCAACCAGGTTGTAGTCTTCCTGTGAGGTCTACTGGCAGATCCTCACCTACCTGTCTTTCCCTAACTGCTGGTTTGAAGCATCATGTGGCTCATCAAAGACAGGAGGCTCAGCATGGGCACCCGGGCATCTCCATAGGTGTTCCGAAAGTAGATATAATACCAAGGGCAAAGGTCAAAGGCGGTTCCCTACCTTAACCACCTGCTTAATGCCATTAATGGTGCTGTTCATGAGGGACTTCAGCATGTTGGCGTCATTGAGGGAGTCCGCGTAGCGCACACACATGAACAGGATGTGAGCCGGCAGCCCGGGGATCATGTTCACCACCACACCGCGGGGCTTCAAGTCTGCAGCAGAGGGTGCCAACGAGGGTTACGGCTATAGGTCTGCTCTCCTGCTAAGGAACCTCGAACTAGGGGGCAGGAGTTTGCTGTTCTGTTCTTGATGCAGTGCCTGACTGCACAGGGACTCCTTTATGTCTTTGAGGAATTCAGCCTGGTTCCTCTCTTGGCAAAAATACACAGGTGCCACCTGCTCCTCTTACTTCTCATTTGCAATGTTCTTTCTCTTTTTTAAAAGGCTGAGTAAGAGACAGACATTTGTACTTTTTCCCGGTGTGAAGCCCCTGGGTTTCAGACCCCCAATGTAAGAAATGAAGCCCTCCCCAGTCTCTTTGGTGAGGATGGAATACAGGGTCAACAACCATCTGAAGCTGCCTTGAGCAGGGCCAGCAGGTGCCCAGCGGTGCTGCAGAGAGGCCTGGCGGGCCTGGGGTAGAAGAGAAGGGCAGAGAGACAGCGTGGGGGTAAAGGGAAGGGAGAGAAACGTTATAGAACAAGTTAAGATAAGCAAACAAGGACCTCCCCATGGCTGCATTAAGACAGACAAATGAAGAGGCCCCCACAGTTGTGTGGCAGTGAGGGCGGACAGGAAAGGGTAGGGGTGCTCATGCGATCTGAGGGGTCACTTGGAAGAAGAGGAAGTAAGGCTATGCATCGGCTTTCTGTCTCAAGATCCTGGGACCAGCTGATAGGGAGGCAGATCGTCTCCCTGCCCCTAGAGAATGATGCCAAAGGTCCTGCTGAAGACAGCGTAGTAAGATCTGTCCTTAGACACTAGCTCCTGAGCATGCACACTGGGACATTCCTATAGTTGAGGTACATCTGGGAGCCCCCATCACGTTGCCTGCAAAGAAATGTCTCAGCAGAAGTCAAATGGAGCAGAGAGTCACAACTGCTTCCACTGTGGCTCTTCTGTGAGACACAAAGAGGAGGAGATGTGGCTTCCACCCTGACCGTAGGATTAGACTTGGGGAATGGTTAGGGCAATGGTCCTCAAATGATGACTATTTTGGCTCCCAGGGGACATTTGGCAATATCTGGAGACGTTTTCTATTGTCATGACTAGGGGTTGCTCCTGGCTTCTAGGGAATAGAAGTCAAGGATGCTGCTGAGTATCCTGCAGTGTACACCCCTCTGCCCCAACAACGAGCTACCCTCAGTAGTGCTGAGCCTGAGAAACGCTGGGCTAGGGGAAGAAGCGATGGAGGAAGGGGGGAGAAGAGAAGAAACTGCCCTGCCCAGGACTTTAGCATCGACTGATGTGCAAATTCTCAAAAGGAAAGCACAAATCAAGAGTTCCTGGTTTCACTACCAAGAATGAGGTTCTGAATGAGCTTGGCCTCGTCTTCTCTCTTGTATTCCAGCATTCCAAGGTACTCCTTGGGTCCTGGCGACATGTGCACATCATTGGCTGTAGACAGAGGCAAACGGTCAGCTAAATACACAAAACAACTTTCACAGGTTTCATGAGACTCCTCTGCCTCCTCCTACCCCATCCTGGCTGGTTTGCACATGAACTTCTGTGGCTTTCTGATCCATTAAACTTTATTGTATCCTGGAGAACTTCTCCTAGTGAGTTCTATCTGACTACATCAGTGAGTACACAGCTGCTGAAAAGGCTGTTATCCTTGAGAAAAGCCTTACGAGTGCCTGATGTGTGTCCAGCACAGTGGGACTAGGATAGAAACCCAAGATGTTGCCCTGTCTCTAAGATGCCCATGCTACAGTGAAAGAAGCAAGACTCACGCAACATTTTGGTGCACAAAGTACCAAGCTGCACGATCCTAAGAGGGCTTTACTAGTTTCCTATGGCTGGTGTAACAAATTACCACAAATTTAGTGGCTTAAAACAATGCACAGTTTTAATCTCACAGTCCTGGCGGTTAGAAGTCTGAAAGCCGAGCCAGAATGGAGAACGGCGATTTATTCGTTCATTCCAGTCCCTGCTTTTGGGCCACAGAGCGTCATTTGTCATTTATTACTGAAGGGGAAAGATCTTCGGTTTGGTTTTGGATATTTCGAATTCGAGGTGAGAGTTGGGTAAGTAAGAATAAAGGAGCCTTTCAAAGAAATGAATAGAGAAAAAGGAACAGATGGTTCAAAGTACAGCCCTTAGCAATAAAAGCTGGGAGGAAGAGGAGAAAGTAACAAAGAAAGAAAGAGTGAGAAATGCACAAAGAGCATGAGACAGGCAAAGTTCAATGACTCAGAGCAGGAGGAGGAAAGAAAAACTGAGGGTCCTTTTCACAGGAGCTCATGAAAAGGCTTTGAAGTGTGAAGTGCAGCCTGTGTTCAGGGTATCTGGCTTCTTACTTCCCTTCTAATAGAAATTGGGATTCTCACTGATCTCATACATGCAACAGGAAGAGAAGGTGACTTTTATTTTGAAACTTGTTTACAATTGTTTAGAAAGGAGTAGCTAATAGAGAAAGAGGTTAAAAGTATTCATGATAGGCTCCCCTTGCAAATACATGAGCATATCTGGTGCCATCTGGTGGGCAGTGAGCTGTCTTCCTGCCTCAGAGGATCTTTTCATTAGCCCATCACTAGGTCCTAAACCCACAAGATAGGAATCATTCCTTTGGGTTTCGTAGGCCTTGGACCAGATACGAAATAAACACTTGAGTGCATGTTGACCTTCTCTCAAAGCTCAAAAGAATAAGAAGGTGAATGTCATTTTTCCTACCTTTTTCAATTGTCTTGGTTAGAGTCCTGACTTGATCTTGTAGCTTTTTAATCACTCTGTCCTTCATGTCTAATTCTTCTTCAAGATCCTTCAGAAATGAAAAGAAACAAAGATATTAGCTTGGAAGCATCTTAATCTAGTTTTTGGTAACAGCTGTATTGAGCTGTAATGCACGTGCTATACAATTCAGCCATTTAAAGTGTACCACTCAATGGGTTTTAGTGTAGTCAGAGTTGTGCTACAGTCACTATTATCTAATTCCAGAACATTTTCATTACCCGTCAAAAGAACCTATAACCTTTAGCTCTCACTCCCTAGTTCTCTATTCCCTTCCAGCCCCTGGCAACCACTCGTCTACTTTCTATCTCTATGGACTTGCCTGTTCTGGATATTCCATATAAATGAAATCATATAATAGGTAGTCTTATGTGTCTGTCTCCTTTCAGTCAGCATCAGGTTTTCAAGGTTCATCCATGCTATAGCATACATAAGAATTTCATATCTTTTTATGGCTGAATAATATCTATCGTATGGACATACTGCATTTATCTTTATCTATTTTCCCCTTACTATAAAGTAATGCCCATCATAGAGAATTTAAATATATGAGTGTGGAAAAACAGGCCTTCTGGATATCAGAAACCTAGAGCCAGAGACACTGTTCAGAGATTTGGGCTCTGGTTTTGCCTTCCCTTCCTGACAAGGAGGTGGTCTTGCCCAGGCTGAATTTGTCTCAAAAACCAGGAAAGTCCTGGATACCTGGAAATATTTCTTATAAAGTGCAGAGTGTTTAGGTTCTTCCTGAATTCCAAGATTTTGACACAGAAAGGATTCAGGCTTCTCTGACCCAGCAAGACTCACGAAACAGAGTCACTGCAGCTGTGTGCCCAAGTCTCACTTGTGGGCAAAATCCACCACTTAATGTATAGCAATGACATTCTTTTGTTCCATATTCTTCTGTTCATTTGTAACACTGAGGCTACTCATTGATTCAGGAATAATGTGCTGAAATGGACACATGGATGTGCCCACTCCCCAGCTCAGCGCTCCTGCCTGGGAATGAAGCTAGACATGTGGGGTAGCGCCAGGGAAGAGTGCTGAAGGGGACCACATTGTGTGCCCGGGGGTATCAGGAACAAACTCACACAAATCCCTCACAATGCACAGGGGTTGACATGCACTCACAACTAGAGAGTAAACCGTCACACATTGGCCACCCATGTAGCTTTTACCCCACTGCCAGCCCCAGTGGATACCAGGGACACACAAGGGCAAGGACAAGGCAAGGCAAAGTGGCCTCACACACGTGGACAGCGGACGGTTGCTTATTTGGTATGGTTTGAGAGTTCTAGACTCTGAGAAAGCTGTACCCGCCTCAAAAAAGATGGCCACCACTTAGGTGCCACTGATTAGAATTTGCTGCTTCCTATTAAATGTTAAACTCCCAGGATTCCTCTTTTTGGATGTAATCACTCTTCAAAGTTCAATTCTAACAATGCAAAATATGGTTTTACCCGATCATGGTTTTCCTGTGAGAGAGGAAATGGGGGCCCTGACATTGGGAACAAGGGGACGTGGGCACGTCCAGGCCGACCACTGCCCGGGTCAGCCCCCTCGGGTCACCGTCTGGGAGGCTGTGAGGCCTGGAAGGGGCCCAAGAGGGTCCAACTCCCAGGAAAGCGCCCTGCCTGCCACTTCAGTGCTTCTCAGTCTTGTGGGTTATGCACCAACACAATTTCAGAATAATCGCTGGGGTTTAACATAGGGTTGCCAAATGTCACTTAGGCAAGGGCGTTTAAAATTTGGAGATGACTTTAAAAACTTTTAAAAAAGTCTCTGTCTACTACCATGACCATTTCATAAGAGAACATTTTGATTCTAAAACCCGCAGGAAGGCCATACCCCCAGAACGAAGCATGGGCCTTTACGTGGGGTGAGTTTTGCTTGGCAAAGAGCTCATGCGTCGGCCTTGTCATCGTCAACGCTCCAGACCAGGGTGGCTTCCTCCCAGACGGTGCCGCCCACGCACGTGCTTGGGAACCCCAGCCCGCACCCCGCCTCCCTGCAGTGGGCTGTGAGCTCAGAGACTGCCCATCCTTCCCAATGAGAAAATCGACTGCTCTGATGGATTTCCGGTCTATAGCTCTCAACCTTATGCTTTAGGTGGCACGTGTCCCCTTTCAGCCACATCTACAGCCAGCCAGCCATGCATCAACACTTCAGACAACGTCTCACCCTGTTTTCCAAAGTGAGACGAGACGCTTCTTGCCGGAAGTCGCTCTTCGCCTCACTTTCAGTCTCGAATGGTTTCTTCAGGTGCTCGCTGGCTTCCTGCATTTCCTGAATCCTATCCATCAGCTTCTCTTTCTGTGTGGTGTGCATTTCACTTTGGGCTTCCACGGCCCTGAGAAAGGGACAGAGGAGCTTTTGGCATCAGCTTGACCATCATGGGGAAGTCACTCGTCGTCATAGCAAGTGCTGGTATTTCCAAAGACGGAAAAACACCTTGGGCAATTTATGTGTAAAGCAAACAGCACCTGAATAGGAGATCCTTAAAGGTGGAGGAAAAGGGACCAGGACTGGCTGGGATGTAAAATCGTCCCTGGACTGCTCCAGCCTCTTTCGCCCAGTAAGAAAGTCCGGCCCCCAGCCTACCCCGCCCTCTTCGCTGCTCCAGTGAGACACCCACACCCACCCACACCCTGGGACCAACGGCTCAGAGATTATCTCCTTTGAGACCAGCCTGGGGGCCAGACACTCAAACAGCCAAAGATCAGAGAAAAGAGAAAAAGGAGCCCGTCTAAAGAGTTCAGAAATGGTGTCTCACCGCTTTCTACTACTTTGGGTCCTCATTTGGTCCTGACCCTACTGATAAAGCCACATGACTAAAAAAATGCTCTTGGGGGTGTAGGGTGTCCATTTATTGTTCTGGAAAATTAAGCGTCTTAGCAAGTTGGCAGCAAAAGAGAACCTTTTTCTCATAAGGTTCCACTAGGGCACGAGGCCCTCTGTTGGTCAGGAAGGACATTTGGAAGGAAGCAATGAAGATTTTCTATCAACATAGGTTTTAATTCTTACCCTCGACAGTCTGCTAACAGAAACCCTGTTCTCTCTCATGCAACCTTGTTTTATTCATATTTGAACAGATAATTCATGCACGTGGTATAACTTTGCAAGGGTACAGAAGTGTATACGTACAATGAAAAGTACTTCCCCTTCCTTGCTCTGTGAGTCGGTTACCAAGGTACCCTCCCTGGAGGCAGCCAATGTTTTGTGCCTTTTACAATCTCCCAGAGACGATGATGATCATGTGCGTATGTGTGTGTGTATGCATGTGTCTGTGTTTGTTTGTGTACACACATATATTTTTCTTCCCATTTGAACAGTTGCATCACACACATGAGTTAGCATCTTGCCTTTTTGGCTTAATACCATATCTTGGTATATTTAAGTGTTTCAGAAAAGAAAAGCACTATAGGAGCACGAACTTGAGGAACACACATGTTAACACTTACTTTCCTTGTGTTCCTTCCTCTTCTCGGTTGCGATTTAACTGATTAGACAATTCTTCCAATCTTCCTATAACGAGAAGACGTGTCAGTACTTTGGTGGGCCTTACCACTGCACTCTGATTTGGGTTTGGTATTGTCTTCAGTTATCAGAGGACCTAAACTTTATCCAGCCAGAGATTAGATTTTGTTTGGTCTGAATAATGCTTAAAAATTTTTTAAACCACTATTTTAAAATTGTGATAGTTCACATAAAAATTTGCATTTTGGGATTTCCTTTGAAAAATAGGAATATCTAGCAACACTGGGGCCCACATTTCCACTTCGCAACGATCAACAGAGCTTGGAGACAGCTGTCCCCTTTAAATGCCCTATGCACTTCATGTACCGTTCACCCAGCCCACTTGGCACATTATGCTATCTGCCCAGCCCTGGGGAGAATCACGGTTTAAAACTCTTGGGTACAATGACTCCTCTAGGTCATTTCCTGGATACAGGAAACTGATTTCTAAAGCAGGTTCATGATGGTTTCAGTTACCTTTCATTTTCTCACTTTGTTCATTTAGGCGGATTTCCAGATCTTGCTTCTGCTTCTCCAGCTCTGAAATTTGCTGTTTAAAGTCTGGGATCATCTTTAGAGAAGAATTGGAAATATTACAGCAGAAAATACTTTCATCCATGAACTTTAAAGTCTCAGGAGCAAACTAAAGCACATGTTCTTCCCATGGAACATACAGTTAGGTAAGTGGGCTAGTGAAGACATTGGACTAGATTGGCGTTGTGTTTTTTTTAACCTTAAGACCTATACAATTTCAAGAAAGATTGTACAGTATTCAACACATTACATGAGATAGCCAACATTTTATTATAAAATAGGCTTTGTGTTAGATGACTTTGCCCAACTATAGGCTGATGTAAGCATTCTGAGCGTGTTTAAGGCAGGCTAGGCTAAGCTAGGACATTCAGGAGTCCAGGTATACTCAATGCATCTTCAACTTATGATGGGTTTATTGGGACGTAGCCCCATCATTAAGTCTAGAGCACTTATACCTGTTTGTGCAATCAGGTCTCCCTGCGAATTTCTCATTAAAGTTTCACCCAAGGATTAAGCAAAGATGTGAAGGTCCTCAGCTACTGTTCCACATGTCCACCTCGGGTCTCCCGAGACTTCCTGGCGCTCCCAGGTTAGGCAGGGGAGGAGACAGCAGAGAAGCTGAGGAGCAGCTGAGGCGGGAAGAGACACAGAGAGAAGCGTGGGGTCCTGGAAGCCGGGAGCACGAGGAGGGAGAGGAAGTGGTTGGTGTCCTCAGAGGCTGCTGAGATCCTGAGGCGGATGTCAGGAGCCCTCTGGGCTGGCTCCACACAGGCAGACCGAGCCGTGGTGGGGCCCCGAGAGGATGGCGTGGCTGAGGGGTAGAAGACAGGGGAGTGCAGGAAGTATCCCAGACAGTCTTTCATAAGTCTGGCCACTCCCCAAAGAAACAGGTGATGGCCACAGGGGTGTGGAGTTAAGAAAGGGGTGTTTTTTGAGAGAGGAGATTCCGGAAGCATTTCTCCTTGCCAGTAGGTACGAGCTGGAAGAAAGGACGGGACAGATGCAGTGTGTAAGAACGGGCATTGCGGAAGAGCCAGTCCTTGAAAAGGCGGGCTTCGGGGCAGCAGGAGGACTGACCTTCTGAACACACTCCCGTCTCAAGAGCCACCCTTCTACCTTAATTTCTGGTCACTTTCCTAGGCATCAGGGCTAGATGTAAATATATAGTTTTAAATACACACACACTCACACAGAGTCACAGAATCTGGACCCATCCTGTGGTCCACAGACGTTCAAACCAAAGTACCCTCCAGCCTGGGGTCATTTTATAGTTTTATCTTTTGACACAGCTATTTTATTCCTGGAAAAAGTCATCTGTTTCCATTGTTTTTACTGTCAAGAGACTGAATTTTACTCCACTGAAAAAAAGAATGTCTCTAGAATAACGGCCACGAGCAAGGCCCATGGCTGAGGCCATACCATGTTCTCTGAGGTTAGCCTGGCAACTTGATGGCGGATGCTTTCGTTGATGTCATTCTCTTCTCTAAACAGTTTCTGCAGGTGGTTGATTTCTTGACTTAGATGCACCACTTTGAAGTTCAGAGCTTCGATCTCCTTTTCATAGCAATCCTTCTGAGACTGGAAGTGGCTCTCTAAAACACTGTTACAGGAGGGGGCAAGACGTAAAGGACACGGTCTTTACTCTGCGGTGCTGATGAGTGTGAACCCTTCTAGCTACTTATCATTATGCAGGGTCAACATGCAATTAATAATGAAGATATTTTATTTTAGAAGTAATTAAAATTACATTTTTATTCGCTTAATATTAACAGTTTAAAAATATGTTCTGCCTGAAGCTACCATTGTGGGTACATGTCATTATACATTTGTCAAATCCATAGACTGGACACCAAGAGTGAGCCCTAATAAAAACTCCGGGCTTTGGATGTTAATGAAGTGCCAATGTGGGTTCATTGATCGTAACAAGTGTGCCACCGTGGTGCAGGATGGTGGGGCAGACTGTGCGTGTCTGGTACCTGGGGTATGTGGGGACTCTCTGTATTTTCTGCTCAGTTTTGCTGTCAACCTAACACTGCTATAAAAAGTAAAGTTTACTAATTTAAAGAAATGCAGTAAACCCCTTAAATTTAAATATTATTTTATATCTATAGCAACACTGGCTAACTTATTTGATATAATCAATTTTTACTATGCAGGTTATGGGCTTTGTAACCAGGCAGTTTATCCCATCAAGAGATTGCTCTTCATGACTAATTACTTAGTTCTCAGAGAACTATTTCTAGTGGCTATCTGATCATTCTACTGTAAGGGACTTGCTTCGTGTATCGAACCTATGTAAGACAAACTTTTGACTTTCCAATAGTCTATTATCTCTGAAAAATACAAAAGAACCTCAAGGGGAATTTCTAACCGTGTTGCTTTCTTTAGTCCTTCGTAAGCAAACCAAAGTTCTCCGTCCTCATTTAAATGTTCCAAGTCTTCTGTAGAGAGCCTAGGAAATAAGGAGGATAAGAGAATCTCTCATTGCTCCCATGTTTTACATGTTTTTAGATGTTTGGTAATGCAAAAATGATTACCTGCTTCTTACATCTTCAATATCATAGCTTTCAAGAAGTTGTCTGGTGATCTCTGACATCTTTTCTGAAAGAAAAAAGGCAGCATTGTATAAATTGCATTTGTGCGTGATTTCTCTTCTCCCATTCCCTCTCTAGGGCCCAGTTTTCTAGCTTTACAGAGTTGCTTAGTCAAGTAAGCAACCTTCCAGCCACTCAACCGACTAGCTATCCAGTCTACCAACTAACCAATTCACCACACATCCAACCAAACTCATACCAAAGAGCGTGTTTCCTTAGCGGTGACACATCTATGATAAATTCAGCCTGTGCCCCATGGACCAAGCGATTCTTATTTTTTGTTACCTCTCATCTCCCGTTTTTGTGACTGCACGTGTTTTTCCACGTCTATCTTCTGCGCCTGAAGTAGCTCTATTTCCTTTTCGAACTCTGAGATTGTCTGAATCAGGTGAAGAAAAAAGAGTGATTATGCTGCACGTGAGACAAAGGGAACACTGTCACAGTGCAGCGTACCTATGCATCCCCACTGCAGTCTCCTGGCTAAAACCTTGTGAAGCCATCACTGCCCACACAACTTGGCCTTGAGGCATGTTTAACTGCTCAAAATGCTGTTACTTATTCCCAGATCTACTTGGTTGTATCAGTAGAATTAGTTTCCCTATTACATAAAGGAAAAAAACAAACACTCTCTACAGCCTGGTGTTGGAGTCGGTGGATGGGAAAACTGAGAGAGGTAATATCACAAGGGCTAAAATTCTCTGTTATTTATTTATTTATTTTATGATTTCTTATTCTTTTTTTTTTTTTCTTCACTCTGTTGCCCAGGGGCTAGAGTGCCGTGGCGTCAGCCTAGCTCACAGCAACCTCAAACTCCTGGGCTCAAGCAATCTTTCTGCCTCAGACTCCCGAGTAGCTAGGACTACAAGCATGCGCCACCATACCCGGCTAATTTTTTCTACATATTTTTAGTTGGCCAATTAATTTCTATTTTTAGTAGAAACAGGGTCTCGCTCGTGCTCAGGCTGGTTTCGAACTCCTGACCTTGAGCAATCCGCCTGCTTCAGCCTCCCAGAGTGCTAGGATTATAGGCATGAGCCACTGTGCCAGGCCTAAAATTCTCTTTTAATGGATAAAAAAAATCCAAGGATTTGGGCAAAGGATGTGGGCAAAGTTGCCATCTTCCTAATTGTGGGTTTTGGCTTAGCTAGGCTTAGATGTGGAGCAGGGCAAAGATAGGTAAGTCTAGGAGGTCTGGGAGTTAATTGGCCACGGGGGAGGAGGTGGCCGGGGCAGCTTGGGTTGTGGGAAGAGGCTGTATTCTGCCTTTCTTCACCTCGTGCACTGGGCTTGAGTAATGATCACAGGTTCGTGCTTTTGTAGCTAAGGGAGAAATAAAGGACTTTTAGGGACAGCAGGAGTGAATAACTCCCCCCTGATATTTTCTCAGGGAGGGGTTACCTTGAGTATTTAAGGGCTACAGCTTGTATTTCCACAGAGGTAAGAAGGGGGTCAAACTGACATTTACTGAGCACTTTATATAGGTGACCTAACCCTCCTAACAGACCTACACGGTGAGTAGAGTGACTGTTTACAGATTAGAAAATGAAGCTGCATTTAACTGAAGGTCAAATGTCATGTTCACGGTCACATGCCAGGTTTATGGGAGCCCTGGGACTACTCAGTCCTGAAGCCCTGCTCTGCATTGTAATGGTTCAGTAAATGTTCCAAGTCAGACTTGTATTTACTAATACTTATGCTTTTGAGACAGATTATAACACATATAACTTGATAATGATGGGTTATTTTCTCTGAAAACCACACTAATCTTAATATATCACACCGGAGAGTTTGACAAGAGTCTTAGCTACCAAAGAGGAAGTGAGCGACATCTACTGGTGCCTCACTGTAAGTGCAGACTCATGATTTCCTGAATTTAAGCTACAGACTGTATGTAGCCACAGATGACATGAGTCCCACTGATTGACATTAGTCTCATGTGACTGCTAAGAACCTAGCAGTCACAGGAATGTGGCTGAAAGTAATCCTTCTGGATCACGTGGTATGATTTCCTTTTAAACAACAGAAGACCAGGGCCCAGAGAAGATGGACAGCTCAGCTATGGAATTCAGAGGCTGCCCAGACACGATTCCGAAAGCTCTTCTAAACCACCCACGACTATTCCATGACAATTGCAGAAAACAGTTGTGTAATATCACAAATACACTACTAATATGTGTTTCACATATTCAGTGGAAGCTGACAAGCTTTCTAATTTTACAATGAAATGTTTTGCATTTAAGAACATAGGGACAAAAAATTAAAAAAACACAAGGACACACAGGTTTAAGTTCTCTGGTAGGTAGGAAAACAATTACTTAAGCTTTGACTGTCCAAGTGTGGATCATTGCTTTATTTTATTTTATTTTTCTCAAGAGTTTTTTTATGAAACTTCCCAGAAATATTTATATATTTTTATGATACCTACAGATAACAACTATTTTTGTGTATCATTAAGCAATTTAAAAAATTCTACTATGTGATTTTTTTCCTTCTCAGCTTTAAAAAATTTTTCTTTTTGAATTTTTATTATAAATTGATAAATTATATTTGTATATATTTAAGGGGTATAAAGTAATATTATGATGTATGAATACAATGTGGAATCATTAAATCAAGTTATCCGTCACTTCAAATACTTGTCATTCTGTATGATGAGAACATTTAAAATTTATTCTCTTAGTAATTTTGAAATGTACAATACACTATTATTGTACATTAGTGAACTATATTCACCATGCTATGCAATGGATCATTGCTTTTGTAAATTTTCTGATAGTCTAAATGGAAAATTCTGATAATAAAGTAATTTAATTTAAATCCAGGTACCCATAGCTTTATAACACGATGGACTATATAATAAGGGTTCACCTCAATTTCTAATTTAATTTGGAAGTGTTCTCTAGGGTGACATATTTAAATAACTTTACATAAATGCAATTTCAAAAAAGTTAGAAAGCTGACTTTTAAAATATGAAATGCAATTACTGCTAAATCAAAGGCAGCCTGGAGGTTCATACTTGGGAGAACTGAAGGATCAGGCTCCTTTTGCCTTTAGCTGTCTGATCTCACAGGACATGGAAGTGCTCTCTCTGTGCAAGTCATCCGCCTGACCAGAGGACGGGGTGCACAGTGGCAGGCGGCTCTACCTTGGCCTGCTGGCTCAGTCGGGCCACCTCCCCCTTCAAGCCGGCAGAGGTGAGGTGCTCCTCCTCCACCTGCTGCTGCAGTTGCATTTTCTCATCCCTGAGAGCTTTCATTTCTTCTTTCAAAGTCTGGATCTGCTTCTCATAGTCTTGTGTTTTCAGTTCAAAACTTTTTTCAAGAAGTCTAGGCAGCAAAAGAAAAAAACAATTAATTTAAGATTGTCTCTATAGTCTTCAAATCAGAACAATACATCATTTTGAAAGTGAAGAGAGGAGACGCTGGAGAGGAGGAGACAGAGTAATCAGGACCCACTGTGACAGTTCCAGTAGACAATGGCCTCATTTATAGCAGGCTGTTTCCTGATCCCTTATGTTAAAAGCAACTTCTGGCACCTTCTGATCTGAGAAGGTGATTGTGTGCAGGGACCACTGGATAGGGAGGCTGAGAAGGCACGCTGGTTGTTGGGGGGCTGTATTCCCAAGGCCACCTCCTGAGTTCCATGCAGTCTCCTGGAGGAGCCAGTTTCCTTCAGCAAAGACCTTGGCAAGTTCTGCCAAGCCCTGGCCACTTTCCAGGTCCAAGGATCCCACAGGGGCTTGGTTTGGTCCTAATGAAGTTAATAGAGCCATCCAATATGTCCAGGAATCTAGTCCTTCAAAAATTCTAGGATAAATTACAGCAAGTCCACATGCCCAAAAGTCCATGGAAACCCAGTTCCCTATGAGAGCGTCACTCAATTAAGTATGTGATACTTAACTAAGGAAATAACCAAAGAGAGAGCCACCACCTGTCCAAGCCCAGCACAGCCAGAACTGAAGCAGTTCCAGGAACTTGAGGAGTATGTTAAATCATTCTACTTGCTGCGCTGTCAACTCAGTTCATTTTATGACTTGCTTTTGTAGCACAAAGAGAAAAACTCCCAGGAAGAGAGCCACATTCCCAATAAATTTGGTTGATTTCTTTCTATAGATATTAACAAACTTTTAAATGTTGTTTTCAGGTTTTTCAAAAAACTTCAATGCTCCCAAGGATCTGGTAAAATGGAGAAGAAATCTGTAACTGGGAGTCTTATATAAAAAGGATCTTAGCCCTGCAACCTGAACAGGCCAGGAGTGTGCCCATAGACAGGAGGCATCTTGGTGACTCTCGAGGGTTGTGACAGGGGCCAGGACTTCCCCAGTTGGCTGGCCAGCAACAGGTGGGAGCCAATGAGGACACAGTCTACAGTGGGCAAAGAGTTTCTCTCCCTTCATTGGCCTGCCCAGCCCTGACTTAGTTAGGACTGCAAAGGTCTCAAAGTGACCTGGCTTCAGCCTAGCTCTCCAAGCCCCTGTTTGAAATGATCACCCCCCCGCCCCAAGTGGCCCCAGCACAGGGAGAGATGCTAAGAGCTGAGCTCCTCTCCTGGAGTTAAGAGTTCACTGAAATTTATATTTTTCTAGGTAAATGAGTTAATTAGAGATATATAAAAACTGATGGGGGATCATGAAACACTTTATACATTTGTTAACTCTTGGAGATTTTCAGTGATATTCCTTCCCCTAACTCTTTGGAATCCTGTCTCCTCACCCAGACCCAGGCTCTCCTACTGACTGCACGGGGAGGTTGTGTACCATACTGCCCTGGCAGCCCTGAGCCTCCTAGTTCCCTAAAGAGACATGCCAAGAATATTCCATCTCTCTCCACCACCTCAGCATGCATCCCCACTTTGAGATCTAAAAACCTTTGGGTTGACTTCTTAATAAAAGAGGAGCCCTGACTGGAATCTTTAGAGACGAGCAAAGGGTTTGATATTGAGATAGGAAAGGTACAAGATCATGGGGTCCTGACTTAATTTTCTGTGAGGTGGGTTACATACCTCATCTAGTGGGACAAAAGTCAAGCTAGCAGGTACAACGGGTGGGGGAAGGGAGGGAGGCTTATTTCCTAGGCAATAATCTTAATTCTTGGACTTGATGGAAGTTGAAAGGGGTGGTAGTCTGAATTTCTCACTGTCTTAACAATAAAAAGAAAGTAAAAATAAAATAAAGTAAAAAAGAAAAAAGTAAGCAATTCCTGGTGATCAGACAACTCCAGAGCCTGAGCGGTGTCTGAAAATGCACGCCGTGGGACTTGGCACTCACAAATCTCAAAGTTTCTCACTTAAAAATATGCACACCGGCCCTCCTGTATCTGTGATCTGCTATCTGCAAGCTGAGAAACAAAATACAAAACAGCAGAGAGAGAAGGAAGATGTAGTTTAAGGCAGACTAGATTTCATACATTCTCTGTCGTTCTTCCTTTTGCACATCATCAAAGAGCTGCTTGGTGAGGTTGTCCATTTTTTCTGTGAAAAGAGAACACTCTTTGAAATACACCCGCCAAACCAGTGCCCTGAATGTTTCATGTCAACTAAGAAAGTGAGAAGACGGACAATCATGCTTTATTTATTACTAACAGGAATTACAGTGAGAATGTATGTCGGTTTTTATAAACTAGAAATACAGACGAAAGGATTTCAAAATAATAATTCTTACAAATTTCTCACGTTGGAACCTATGAATAAACAGTTTCGTTTATAGTACTTTTATAAGTCTGAATGCCATTTGTTTTGTTAAAATAGATATACTGGCTTTGAGACAATAACTATTAAAGAGAAACCATTTGGGAAGAAAATGATCAGTCTATGATAGGGCTTCTGGATCTTGGTGCATGGACACTTTGGGCTGGATAATTCTTTACTGTGGAGCAGGGGCTGCCCTGTGCATTGTAGGATTTTGAGCAGCTTCCTGGCTTCTACCCTCTGGAAGCCTATAGCACCTCAGCTCCAGCTTCGACAACCAAAAATGTCCCTATACATTGTCACATGTCCCCGGGGTGAGGGGGCAGGCAAAACCACCCCAGCTGAGAACCATGCATCTGTGAATAATTGAGAAAATAATAAAATCTCTGTCTTCATCTGGGGAAGAGGAACTACAAAAAAAGGCAGCTTAAATACAAGAGCTTAAACACAAGCTTAAACACAAAGTCTGCAGGTCAATGGGGCACCTGACAACCAGGAAGTGACCATTAGGGCTCAGGATATTCCATGGCTATGACAAACCCATGTTCCCAACATGCACATGCACCACAGGGGCCCATCCAAATGGGAGACGGGCGATGCAGCCCCTCAAACCATGATGTCCCCATTTGCACATAGCTGATGTCTCATCCTTGAGTTCTGTCTCGCCTCTGAGCCCCACTCGAGAAGGGGCCTACGGTGAGCTGTCAATAGCAATTCTCCAAATTACTTTAAAAAAAAAAAAAAGGCCAACAGTTTAATAATAGTTTCTCTAATGCTGTGCCAAATGTCCCTGAATCAAAACAACTGCTTCGGAATGTTGAAAGGCAACCATAAAACACTGGGGAAAATGCTTAAGCTTTAATTTAGAAGCCAGCATGTTTGATAGAACTTCAATTTTCAATTAACCAAAAGTATCGGCTTCAATTCTTATCATCTTGCCCCATTTGCAAACGGGCTAAAGAAGCTGCTCGAATGTGACTTTCTTCCCAAGAGCAACGGGATTATGTTCACGTTAATCTTAACAGGGGGAAGTGGCACTTGACACCATTCCTGGGTCACAGGTCACGAGGACAGGAAAAAGGACGGTGCTGTTCATAAAATGCTGTTTGCCACGTGGCGGCCGAGACCCACGGGATAAGCTGCTTGTCAAGTGCTGGGTTTGAAAATTTTCATGGACTTTTTAGAAGGGATATAAAATTACCTACCCCGACATGGGAATAGAGTCAAATATATAATTTTCAGGTTACATTTCTGGGAATTTAAATGTTCCTGTGGGAAATTCCACTTAAAGAAGTTAGGGGGAAAAACACCCCAAAACAACCACCCAAGAGGCGTGTACTACAATAAAAAGGGTAGCGGTGGGTGAGCCCTGCCCTAACTCAGGTTCAAGGTGCACTCCCAGACCCCTGATCCCCGTCTGTTCATCCCTGACATTTACTGCAGCTCCGATGCCACATCATCAGTCCCATAGAGACTGGTGAGGGCACACCCTGCTCCTTGTGGGCACCTGGGTGGCCTTCCTGCCCCTCGGGCCTGGACTCATCACCAACACGTGCTGCTCCCTCGGCCCCGAATGCCCAGGGCTCTGTGCCCCTCCGCGTCCTGTCCTATCTGCCACCTGCTGGGCCCGGTGCGTGCGAGATCCCAGGCCTGAACCCCGGTGCCCCTGCTGCTCCCCAGACATGAGTGTCCAGCGTGGTGACGTAAACTATCTAGTCACCGGGCTCGTGTTCCTGTCGCCATTTCTGGGATTTGGCCAGTGTTCTCAATCCAAACCTGAGTTGGAATCGAGCTGGGCTGAGGATAGAGGCAGCTGCTCCACACCCCTGAAGGAAAGTGAAACCCACTGGATCGAGAGTCTGCCCTTCCTTCGGGGCGGGACAGCGGCAGAGGACATGAGCGCCACTTAGACTTAGTAACTCTGACAGATCTGAAATTTTTCTGCAGATCCTTGGCGAGCAACAAACATTACTGCAGCATCACCCTGACCGTGCATCAGGATCGCCACAAAGGATTTTAAAACATACAGATGTCTGACCCTGGCCTGCCACACCAACACCCAGACACACCCGTGCACACGCACGCGCATGCGTGTGCACACACACACTTCCTGATGCAAAAGCTCCAGGCTCGCAGTGCAGCTGTTTGTACTTGGGCCCAGGAGGTTCTGCGCACAGACAGGGATTGCTGTGCTGTCCGACAAAAGGTGGAAACGAAACAGACGGATCCGTAGGGTAAAGTCACTGCAGTTTAAAATATTCCCTGCAGGGCAAATATTTTCTCACTGCACTAAATATACACCAGAGAGCCCTGATTCTAAAACTGGTCACACCGATATTGTGTACTGACTGGCTGGAGCAGTGAACGTCCAGGTTTCCCAGCCAGCTCGAGCTTTACCTTTCAGCTCTTCGGTCTTCTGCTGAAGCTTCAGCTGTGTTTGCTCTTTCTGTGCTTCCAGCTCTGAATTGCGCTTCTGAAGCTTTGCCAATTTCTAGCAAAGGGAAGGGGGGGAAAATTTTTTTTTGAAAACCTCCTTTCAGTTTTGTCACCATTGTCTCTGTTGGAGAAAAGCAGTATATTTTAAATTAGGGTATTTCCCCCCAGCTCCTGTTCACAGACAGCAGCCAGCACCAGCCCAAGACGCCACAGTGAGCTCCACATGCAAGGACCCAGTGTGACTTCAAAGCAAATGTTATTCCCGACCTGGCCCAGCAATGGCTGAAACCGAGGAGAAAGGACCAAATGCAAGGGCTCCTCAAGGTCAAGGAAACGCCTCTATCCTTTTCTTGAGCTTCTCCCCAGCCAGGGGAATTTATTTTATGCTTATCATGCTATAATTACTTAATTTATGATATGAAGCATGCGCTCTGAGACCGTGAAGGGGCAGGAACGGTGTGTGAGCACGAAAGAATTTCTATTATCTCAGTTTCTCTTGGTGAAGGGCCTGCTGGGCTGGCAGGGGGGCCCCGTGGTGCTGACGGCTGGTGACTGGCAGTGCCGGCAATGGCCGGGGCAGCAGTGTTGGTGCACCTGAGCACCAGGGCATGGGGGGTGCAAGGACTTTGGAAAGTGCAGGAGTGTGGATGGTAAAAAGGACACTTTTGAACATGCTGGCTCATGCTTTGCTGGCCTTGTGATAGGCATCTGGCTAAGTTACTTCACCTGATAGTTTTACCCTCACAACAACTCTGTCAGTCCCGTTTTATTCACATCTTACATACGAGGAAACTAAAGTTCAGAGAGGGTAAGGGACTTGGCCAAGGCTGCCCAGCCAGACAGCAGCAAAGACACGTTAAGGGTTTTTACATCTACCGCTCTCTTTCACCACACCACAGAGATGAAAACCTTCCCCAAGCTCTGCATCTCCATTCAAGGAAAATGTCTGCAGGACACAGACTTGACGGACAATTGACAGGGGACCGAGGTCATCCCAGAAGAGAGGGAAATAGTCAGCCAGGGCTCCTTCTTCGACTTTTCCTCATTTTGCAAAAGTTGGAAGAAACAGAAAACCTATGTTGCACGTCTCTGAGCATTAACCTCCTCCTCTTCCTCCCCGGGACCCTAGTCCTTCCACCTCCCTGCCCCTAAAGGTAGGCTCTCTCCGGGCATGGCAGTCGACAGCAAGATCTGCTTTGCCCTGCAGAAATCCGCTGCATAGAACAAGCTTGCAACGCCCGTCTCTTCCAGGAAAATAGTCACGTGCACGGCCACATTTGGGAGCCGGCAGCTGACCTCTTCCATAGCACCCCGGTATTGCCTCCCCTTCTCCTCGTAATTCTGCCTGCGGGAGGCCGCTCTTTCCAGCTCTGCCTCCAGCTTCTGAATCTTTTCCACGTCGCCAGCGCGAAGAGCAGCCAGACTGGTCAGCTTCTCCACCAGCCCGTGGTTCTCTTTGTTCTAGAGAAAAAGAAAATCCAGGCGGTTAGAGGTTCACCCCAAATAAAGATGCTTCTTGCCGTGATCTACTTCCCACGACCTTTAACACGGCATCTATCGGCGGTGTGTTGGCACCAACCGCGTGTGTCACGGCGCTGGCATTCATGAGCGTCTTCACCACAGGGGCACAGGGGCGCAGGGCTTGTCAGGTAATTGTCTTCCCGAGCTGGTGGCTCTTCAGTGTTGGGCCTGTCCAATTCCAGAGCTCCGGGACAGCCCTGGTGTCTCGGGCTGAATTGTGTCCACCTGAAATTCCTATAACATCCTATAATATCACTGTATCTGAAGACAGGGCCTTTAAAGAGGTAATTAGGGCGAAATGAGGCCGTTATGGTGAGCCTTAATCCCATATGATTGGTGTCATTACAAGAAGACAACATTAGGCACAGAGGGAAGACCACGTGAAGACACGAGGATAAGAAGGGCAGCTACAGGCCAAAAACGAAGGTCTCAGAAGAAACCAAGCCTGACTATATCTTGGTTTGGGACTTCCAGCCTCTGGAACTGTGAGACAAGAAATCTCTGTCGTTTATGCCACCCAGTCTGTCGTACTTTGTTATGGCAGCCCTAGCAGACTAACGCACCCAGGGCGGAGCTCAGGCAGGGTCTGGACTCTGCCAGGCATTGGTCCCGGTGGGCCTCGGCCATTTTTAAGTGTTCTACACAAGCTGTATAACATGCAGACCTGCTACACAGCAGCACAATGACAGGAAACTGCCACAAAACCTCAAGGTTATTGGTTCACCTCTCCGTCTATTCATTAAAGACCTCTATGGTATAGCTTAGGGCTAAGTTTAAAATTCACCTTAGGAGAATGTCATTATTCTTTGAGACAGGCCCAGGAGTGACTTTTATAGATCTGGGCGCTGCATGTTCCACAGCCCTCCCCTCTGGCTGAGAGCACATGGAATTTTGTTTTCCTATAGGTGGGAATGGCGTGGGGAATCTTGAATTATGGCCCGTGGCACCTGTGGGCAAATTAGAAAATGGCAGCTTCTCTGAGCTGATGTCCTGAGGGAGCATGCATGGCACATGCAGTGTCTCTGAGCAAATCAGAAAAAGGGACCCCTACCTCAAGGCAGCACAGCTGCACACAGGCACTTGTGTCTTTTGTTTGTTTGTTTGCTTTGAGACAGAGTCTCGCTTTGTTGCCCAGGCTAGAGTGAGTACTGTGGCATCAGCCTAGCTCACAGCAACCTCAAACTCCTGGGCTCAAGCAATCCTGCTGCCTCAGCCTCCCGAGTAGCTGGGACTACAGGCATGTGCCACCATGCCCAGCTAATTTTTTCTATATATATATATTAGTTGGCCAATTAATTTATTTCTATTTATAGTAGAGACGGGGTCTCACTCTTGCTCAGGCTGGTTTCGAACTCCTGACCTCGAGCAATCCGCCCGCCTTGGCCTCTCAGAGTGCTAGGATTACAGGCGTGAGCCACCACGCCCGACCGGCACATGGGTGTCTTAGCACAGGGAGCCAGGCTGGATTCCAAGCTCACTTGTCTTCCTAGGCGGGTGCAATTGTGCAGTGTACAGCCTATACAACCACATGCAGCAACCCTTTACAGTGCGCTTCGGTTTCTAGCTCAGGTGGTTAACGTAAATTGTAAATTGAATCTCCATGTTTGAACATGGGCATAAGTCTTTATAGCATAGCTAAGGAATTGATCCAAAACAAAATAAATCTATGTTAGAAAAAGTAGATATAAAAGATGCATTGTGAACACTGACCTGGTCTTCCAGCTTTTTCTGCAAACGCTGGACCCTGTAAGTAAGCTGAATGTTGAGCACAAATCGTCGGATATTCTGAAATCTGCGTCTGGCCAGCCACGCCCGTGCGTATTTCTGAAGGATCACAGCCTTGTGTTCCTCCAGCATCTTTAAAACAAGATTTTGTGAAATGCAAACTAGATCTCGGTTGTGTCTCTCACCAAGTCCTCCAATGTTGGAACATGTAACTGTCACAGTATAAAATACCAATTTCTTATCATCAACCCATAGAGCCCTAGTACACTTAGACTTTTGAAACAACCAAATCCTACCTGTAGGAGGCATGTATGAACAGACAGTCTCACACTAGAACCCCATGCTTTCCATGAAGGTTTTATGCAGAAAAACAATCTCGATACTGTTGGTGAAAAATAGCATGAGTCCTGGGAAACCTGTGTCCCTAGAAAGCACATTTTTTGTGTGCTTTTGCTGCACTGTTCTTTCTTTTTCTTTTCTTTTTTTTTTTTTGGAGGGACTGGTTCTTTATTTTAAAAAGACACTTGTCAATATTAGTATCAAAGTCACACTGTTGGTTTCTCTGTCTCCCAATCAGCCCCAGAGAGACCACGCCAAAGGAGAGCAACAATCTAAGCCCATAAGCCACAAAATGGACACCCAACGGCCCTCACAGAAACCTCACCAAGAAGTGAGGATTGGGCAGTAAAAGAAACTTTAAGAGATCAGCATACCGCCAGCCCACAGACCATAGACAGCTCTCACAGCCAGGCAGGCTGGCCAGGCCACTCCATATCCAAAGAAACAAAATTTCAAGATAACATAAAAGTGAAAGAGGGTTGTATGTAACCCATGCATGACTTCTCTAGCACCGCCTGATACAACGCACAACGAGATGGCACTTTCAGAGACAGTAGCTCTAGACCCAGAGAGGGGTGATGAAGCGCTCCATATGGCTAAACCAGTGGCAAAAACATAATTTTATCTCTTTTCAAGGAGGAAGGACAGCAATTAAGTGGTCACCTCAACATAAGGGGCACACGATCGGTTCTGTGAGCAGATGGGAAGGGGGCAGAGTAGGACAAAAATTTGGTCTCAGATTAATTGGGTCATTAATTGTGGATAAAAACAATAGGAATAACACTGTCCAAAGATACTTTAAAGCTAAAAAGCTGAACAGCACGTTTTTGGGTTTTTTGGGCTAACTCCTCCTGAAGTCACCTTTCTGGCTTGGCTGGTACTCTGTACGGAGCACATGGTGGGGTCTCTCCTGGGCCCTGCTGGGTTCTCAGCGAGGTGGCCCATCCCTCCTCCCCCTCCGCAGGGAGTCCCGCCGTACCTTCCGATAGGCCCTCCTCGCCAGCAGTCCACGAGTGTAGGCCTGGATGGTGACGGTGGCCACGCGGATGAGCTGGTACAGGCTGCGCACGAGATACCCACGGCAGTGCTTCTGGATGACGATGGCTGCCCACGCCTCCTTTAAGGCCGTTGCAGTGATGGCTTTCCTTGGTTAGAGAGAATGAAGATTGGACGTGTTACCCACAGAGCATCGACTTCCATCACAGGGCTGCGAGCTTGGGTAGCGCCTGTCCAGTAAGGAATGGTCCAATGGGCCGGGCGAGGTGGCTCACGCCTGTAATCCTAGCTCTCTGGGAGGCCGAGATGGGCGGATTGCCCGAGGTCAGGAGTTCGAAACCAGCCTGAGCAAGAGCAAGACCCCCTCTCTACTATAAATAGAAAGAAATTAATTGGATAACTAATATATATAGAAAAAATCAGCCGGGCATGGTGGCGCATGCCTGTAGTCCCAGCTACTTGGGAGGCTGAGGCAGCAGGATGGCTTGAGCCCAGGAGTTTGAGGTTGCTGTGAGCTAGGCTGACGCCACGGCACTCACTCTAGCCTAGGAAACAAAGCGAGACTCTGTCTCTCAAAAACACACAAAAAGGAATGCTCCAATGTTTTACACGTAAGTGGTGTCTTCTAATGCCTGCTCGGTCCCCGGTTACCTCTCCTCTCTACCCTGCTCTGAATGTGGATCCGTTCCGGGGCCCTGAGGAATCATGTGGGAACTTCCATGCTCTTTCTATTCTGGCTGATGGATCCAAGTCCACTCACGCACCCAGAGAGACCCTGACAGTGATATTGTGCGAGGCCTGGCACTAACTCACTCATTGTGCAGTAAGAAATCACACTGGAGGCTCTCGACCCGGGGTTGGAAAACTATGGCCACGTCCAGCTGCCACCTGCCATCTGCCATTGCCAGGTTTCACTGGAACATGGCCGTACTGCCCGTGGCGCTTTCATGCTGCAGCGCAGAATCGAACAGCTACGACAGAGACTTAAGGCCCCCAGATCCTCAAATAGTTATTATCTAGCTCAGGGGTCCTCAAACTTTTTAAACAGGGGGCCAGTTCACTGTCCCTCGGACCGTTGGAGGGCTGGACTATAGTTTAAAAAAAAAACTATGAACAAATTCCTATACACACTGCTCGTATCTTATTTTGAAGTAAAAAAACAAACGGGCAAAAACACCCGCACATGGCCCAGGGGCCGTAGTTTGAGGACACCTGGCCTAGCTCTTTATGGAAGAAGTTTGCCAACCCCCCATCTAAAAGACTAGAGGAGAAGCCTACGTTCTTGCCTTCGGAGTTTATGATCTCCTGTAGCAGACAGACTTATAAATGGCCAAGAAAGAGGAAAAATAAAATAACTACTGGCGAGATCTGTAAGTGAGAGTGCAGGAAAAAGAACAGTCCTTCGGCCTGGGAAGAGCTGACAAATGGGCCGGCCTTGCTGGGAAGGAGGGTTTCCGCTGCAGTGGAGGCTGCAGAAGGCATTTCAGGCTGAGGGACAGAACAAATGTAGGCACAGGGGCCCGGCAGCGCCGGAGGCAGTCAAGGAGGGAGAATTTGTCAGGAATCGACAGAATACAGGATGCGTGGAAGAAAATTAGTAGGCACTAAGGTTGGAAAAACAGATGGGGACCATTTGTTATTTCAAAAAAATATATTTCTTGAGCAGGCATTATGTGACAGCCCCCTTGCTAGGTCTAGGTTTGGGTGCGATGGGGACCAGACGATACGGATGACACGGTCCCTGCCCTCACGGAGCTTCCATTGTCATGAGCGCACCCAGGCCATGGAGGGCCTTGACCTCCGCGTCCGAGACTGAATGCTGCTCTGCGGGAAACGGGGCCTGGAGAGGAACGGAAGGCAGAGCAGAGCCACGGCTCCGTCGGGCCCGACGTGGGAAGAGGGGACAGAGGTGGCAGGTGGAGTGCCGTGCTGTCAGAGCCTAGGGCAGGCGATGACATGGCCTAAGCAGGGCAGGAGCAGATGGAATGAAAGAGACAGAAGAGAAGGAAGCAGGGCCAGATCGACCAGGCCCCGGTGGGTTCCACATGCAAAGGGAGCGTGGGGCTGGGGGCAAGACAACGCCGTGGTTTCCTGTTCTGGGGACCGTGTTCGCTGAACCCAGAGCACAGGAGGGTGGGCCAGCCTGGCTGTGCGTGGTCGCAGCACCGGCCACGTGGGGAAGCCCACGCTGCTGGCGGCCGGGCCTCAACTCAGGAAGAGGCCAGGCTCAGAGACGCGGCCTGGCGCTTAAACGCCTGCCTGCTCAACTGTCCTCCGGGCACCCCGAGGAAATCACACATCTGGGAAGGATCCCCACCTCACCGGCCAGCCCAGCGTGGCCTCATGGGACACCCCGGTCCCACGGTCTCCAATCAGTAGGCTGAAGCCACAGAAAGTCCCAGAATGACCATGGTCCTTCAGTGGGCCACAGGGTCACGTGGACCCTCCGGACCCCCCAAGGAGGGTGAGATGGGTGTAGTTGGTGAGCTGCCCTCGACTCTGCCCTGCCCTCGGCCATGCAGTCTTCCTGCCCGGGGGTTCTGTGGCAGGGCTTTGCCACGGATCCCTCTGCCACGGCCTGCCCACCGCCGCAGCAGGCTGTCAGTGGCTGTTCTTGGTGTCTTCCTTTACAGTGGTCTCCACCAGGACCCTGCTGGTCTTAGGCATTTTTGGTTCCCACCGGGAGGGGCCCCAGGCTGTCCCTGGTGTCCCTGGGAACTCAAGCCGTCTGCAGCGACACCCCAATCCGGCTTCCTCCCTCGGGGCCCTGATCATGGCATCATGAGTGACACGCACGTCCCGAGGCGGGGAAAGGCCCCTTGTCCCCGACAGGTCCTCCTCCGGAGATGCTCGGTGCAGTAGGCCCCGAGCCCCACGTTTCCTCGATTCCAACACACCTCACGGTTTGCTGACCCCGGAAGTACTGCTGGATTGTCCGCGCAGCTTGCCTCTCCCGGAGGAATTTTCTCCTCTGGAGCCAGCCACGGATGTGCTTCTGTATCACAATACAACCCTGCCTCAGTTTATCCAACCGCAGCTTCTCTAAATAAGCCACTTGTCCCGCTCTGAAGAAAATCTTGGTTTTTCCAAACTGGTACTGATTAGAATCCTGGAAGAGAAAAACGACACGATCGGCGTTAAAATCTTTCAGATTCTCTATGGTATTTGGAAAAGACTTTTAAAGCCTCAAAGATGTCAAAAGCATTATTTCGATGCATCTTTTGACATAAAGCAGAAAAACTGTGCTCATGATCTAGAAATGTATACTCCAAGTTGCTTATTTAGAGCCGTCTCGGAGGAAGGAAAGGAACGTGGAGGGAGGACTCCTCAGGGGAAGGGAGGACTCCTCATGGCGAGGGAGGGGTGAGCGGGTCTCAGCGGGCGGCTGGAGAATTTCGGCTGCTCTCACGTGGTTTCCACACAGGAGTGGAAGAACCTGGAAAGCGTGGTTTTCTGTCTTCATTTTGGGTTCTCTTGCCATCCCCTCTGCTGGACACCACAACTCCCCGTCTCTTTTCCATCATAGCTCAGTAATCTCCATCCACGCCGAACACCACGTTTGGAGCCCACTTGGCTCGGCCACCAGCTCCGCTGACCACGTCCCATGAGCCAGGCCCACGGGAGAAGGGATGGGACCGTGGGTGAACAAAGCTGGACGGGAGGACACTTGGGGAGGCCGGGGCTCGAATCTGGGTCCCTAGAGGGGACTCCTGCTGTCAGGAGATCACGTGCCCCGGTGAGCATGCCTGCCGGGGTCTCCCCAGCATGCAAACACTGGGGGCGCACTTTCCTTGTTAGGCATTCACGATGCTTATGGAAGCACAGGTGCAGAAACACGCTTGAGAGATGAGCTTCTCGGAACGAGCCCCTGTTCCAGGAGGCGAGGAAGGCTGACCTGAATGAGTCTGTGCAGGACCACCTTGCACATCTCCTTTTTGTCACTGAGCGAGAGCTCCTGCTTGGTCATGAGGATGCCGTAGCGGCTATAGAACTCGATGTATGTCCACCTGGAAAATCAAGGTGGGACCTGAGCCAGGTGTATCTGGGGACCCCACTGCCTTACCTGCCACTGTAGTCATGGGGGGAGGGAGGTGGAGTCTGTCCTGGCAGTGATGGCACTGACCTTGGGTCCCCTCCCTAGTACCCCACCAATACCACCCGAGCACACCTGTCTGCTCCCTGGACTGTTTTTGGTAACACTCTGCCCAGCAATCATCCTCTTCCTCCCCCTCAGTGATCTTTCCCAGCATACTGGGGAGGCTGTAGGACCCTCACCAGCAGCTGCAATAGGGTGACAGGGTGACAGGGTGATGGTAGCAGCCTCTGTCCCCCACACAGCCTATTTCTCACCTTCTTCTGGCCTTCCCATAGTGGGAAAAATCTTGGGGGCACCTTACAGAAGCCAAAAGTATGTGATAAAAACTACAGCAGCCACATCCTTGGTTCTTAGCACAGCCCTGAAGTTAGACATTTTTTTCCCCAAAACCAGGACTGACCAGGTACCTGGAAGGGTAGCTCTGTGCACCAATGCGAATCGTTTCTAGAACACCGCAGGCTCGCAGCTGCTGAACAATTCTTTTGGAGTCAAACCTTAAGGAAGATGATTTGATAATGCGTTAAGGCACCACAGTTGCTAAATATGCCCACAGGCAGGAATAGCAGACCGCCTAGACTGCGAACCCCTAGCCAGCAGGATCCAGCCCTGTAATCCCCAAGCCAGGCACACAGCAGAGCCTCGATGAATGTCTGTGGAGTGTCCAAGGAAAATGGCACCTCTGGGAAACAGTCCAGAGGGTGGCAGTGGGACATGGAGGAGAAGAGAGCATGTGACCCCAATGGAGGTGGCAGGGAATGGCCTTTGGGTGGAGCTTCAAATGACAGCCAGGTGGAAAGGAATTGCAAGCTGACCTGGACTAAGCACCGATTTGGTGGGTGAATTTCCTTTATAAAACACCAAACAGGGGGTCCTCTGGCTTAGGTGTGACCCTTCTGGTGACCCACAGACATATCTGCCACCTCCACAGACAGCTCATCCCCTGTAGGTACCTCTTCTGGCTCTAGTGAGCCGAGAGGGACTCTCCACACTGCACATTTGTGGGTTTCAGGTCCCCTCCACAGCGACCCTGAGAACAAGCCTAATCACTCACGCCACGTGTGAGCACAAATCGTCTCATCCTCTGTGGCCTTTCTTCACACACAAATTCTGCTTATAATCAAGTAGAAGTTTCTGGCTGTCTCAGTTGTATGAGCTTTAGTTGTAGACAATTCTTTCCATTCTAGCCCCTTTGCTTAGCCCTGCAGATGAGGTGGCTTAGCCAGAGGGGTTGTGTCAACATTACATTTAAAGGACCGTGTTGTTTTGAATCATTAAAACACCAAGAAACCGAGTTCTGACGAAGTTCACGACAATCACAAGCAAATTCTCCAACGATGCGACAGAAGCTGCTTCCCCAGCGGTTTCACTCTCTGTTGCGTAACAGCACTTACTCAAAGGGTAATTTCTCATCATTTGGCTTGATGCATCGGACGTAGTGGGGTGTAGTCGCGTTGAGGGTCTCCATGAGCAAGTACAGAGAGCTGCGGAACTAGAAGCAAGGCCAGAGATCAAACGTTGCTCTGAAATAATTCACTGCCTAGATCCAGGTAGAAAGAAGTCCAACCTTGGTAAGTTACTCAGCAAGAAGAAAAGTTAACCTCATGCATAAACATATGAAAGTTTTTGCTCCATAGCTATGGAGTATTTTTAGCATGTCCTACAGTTCTGGAGGGAACACTGCTCTGTCCAACACTCTCAAATAGCAGAGAACTTAGTCAATCGAGTTTTTGTGCAAAAGTATGGTTTGCTTAGGTATGTGCTGCCTTGGAGGTCACAGTATGAGGACGACCTTTCTGCATCTGTGTGTATATTAGATTTGAAGGGGTCCAGGCCTGGGCGGTGGGTCCTCCTAGTGCCTGGCTCCCCACCTGGCCCTGCCTCTGCTCCCCTTCCCCGCAGACACCTTCTCAGTACCTTGCTCCCAACCGTGGTCCGGAAATGCTTGCTGTTTGGCTTGATGACTTGCTTTGCAGATTTAACAGTGATCATTGCACTGAAAGGAGAAGAAGGAACCGGGTTTTCTTGAAAAAAGTTGGCGCAGAGATGAAACTGGAAGGAACAGAGAGGGTGTCAATGCCCAAAAGCGACTGCCCACAGTCCTAACTGGTGCAAACCAAATAAATGGTCACAGCAACCCATCTCAGTGAATAGGAGGTAAAGTAACAATCTCAGCCAATATCTACAGCCAGATCTCAATTATTCACTAGGGATGGCCCATGGCTTCTTTCCCAGGAATGGGAACAGAGAGAAAAACTGTGAGTGTCTGTATATGGGCATTGCTCTAAGTGTCAGAAACGTGGAAACATCTTCTATTCCCACCTCCCGCCTTGGCTCATATTGTGTTTCCACTGGAATCTCCCCCCCAGCCCACATTCTCATCCCTGCAGATCCAAACCCTCCCCATAATCAACGTTCTGTTCAAATGTTTTCCATCCCCACTCCCTTCCCAAAGAAGAAATTAATCCCAACTTCTCAGAACTGTCTTCATGTTTTATTTGCACTTCCTTCTAAGACACTTTTTATTTGCTGCCTTGCATCAATTATTTCTTTAGATGTCTTATCTTTCCTCAAAGTGAACCTCATGTTTTCTTCTTTTGAGCCAGACACTGATAATGTCCTTGGAGGCAAAAGCCTGCAGAACTCACCCTTGTCTGCCCCTGGGGAATGAATGAAATTCATTCAGAAATTCCGTGAGCCCGTATGCTCAGCGGAGAGATCCATCTGTGTTTCAACTAGATCTGCCTTCACCTTCCAGACTGGACCCCAGGATAAGCTTGGGGCTGAGTACATAATTGGTAAATTAAGTCAACTAATTTTATACACAAGATGTAGATCATTTTGACACTGAATGCTCTATCCATAAATTGGTTTTAATAACTGAATTTGTCAGGGCCTGGGATATATTTATGATCATTAATGCAAGTGCCCATGCTCAATTTGGGAAATTGTCAAATAATCTGAACGCCAGTAAAGGACTGGGATCTTATAAAAGAGAGAGAAAATAAATATAATAACCAAATCATCACAAAAATGAAGGCTTGCTTATGTGCAATATATCTTTATTCTCAAAATTTAATAAAATTGGGGTTTTTAAAATTAAATAAGGTAGAAAAGAAAAAAGCCATAAATAATTCTTTTGGTGACACTGTTCATCATATAGAACTGTGGATTCCAGGACCTTACACATCCAAAGCAGCTGATCTTTCCCTATATTCCTCACTCTCTGTCTTGTTTTAGTTTTCCCGGAGAACTTACCACTACCTAACACTGCTTGTTTATGTGTTTAAGGTATGCCACTTTCTGCAGAATGTGAGTTCCACAAGGGAAGGAACCTACCAGCCTTGTTCACTGATGTATCTCCAAAACTCAAGACAGTGCCTGGTGCGTGGCAGGTGCTATGTAAATATGTGTGAATAAAATGTGAATTGTGATTCTTCAATGGTTGCATTAGCTGTCCTTCCTCTCTGTCACTTGATTTCTGGTTTAGCATAGAGTGGAGGTTTACAGTGCTTTCAGATGCTAGAAACATATTCTAGTCCAATTCCGAAATAGTTATTTTTTGTATCTATGAGCTATATCTCACTACTGCCCAGATAGTCAGTACACACACACACACACACACACACACACACACTTACTTCTTAGTCTTTCCTGACACACACCCAGATCCAGGTCAATTACATAATGAATGACGTTAATTGCCCCTCAGGACTCTGCATACCTTGCTTGCTCTCAGGACTTCAACCAGCATGTCATAGACAGTGTCTCTGTTCTTCTCAAGGAAACCTTCACATTTATACTCTACCTGTACAGAGAAATAAATTGTTTATTTCCAAAGAGGCCAAAGCAGACAGTATCTAAGCACAAGTTTCATTTCTTTTTTTAAGGAAGATTAATAAAGAGGCTATAGAGGCAATCTTACAAAAAGAGATTCGGTTTCCGTTTATCACAGTAGTTCCCATATAGATAAGCTTGGAAAGCTGGGAATGAGTCCTCTGCCACAGAGAGCCAGGCCCTCCCACCGCCTCCTGGTGGCTCTGCACCCACCTGTCAGTCCCCTCTGGCCACAGGTGACCAGTTGTTCCCTGCAGTGTGTGCAGTTCATACGAGAAGACCCAGCTTGGAGGCCACTTTTGCTTTTGAAGCCACCAGGAGGAAGAAAAACCTCAGTGGTGTTCATTGAGTTCAAACAAAAGTTTTCCTAAATCAGCATTAATATGGTAGAAAAGTAAGAAAAAACTGACCAGCTGGACCCACCAAGTTTTT
>VSMD01003747.1:0-15650 GCA_008750895.1 Mirza zaza
TTTTTTTTTTTTTTTTTTGCTTTTTGTTTTTTGTTTTTTTGGTTTTTTTTTTTTGAGACAGAGTCTCACTTTGTTGCCCAGGCCACAGTGAGTGCTGTCTCACAGCAACCTCAATCTCCTGGGCTCAAGCAATCCTCCTGCCTCAGCCTCCCAAGTAGCTGGGACTACAGGCATGTGCCACCATGCCCGGCTAATTTTTTCTACATATTTTTAGTTGGCCAATTAATTTCTTTCTATTTATAGTAGAGATGGGGTCTCGCTCTTGCTCGGGCTGCTTTCGAACTCCTGACCTTGAGCAGTTCACCCGCCTCAGCCTCCCAGAGTGCTAGGATTATAGGCGTGAGCCACCGCGCCCAGCCAGTTGGCCACTTTTTTAACTAGACCTTTCTTCACAAAAAGGACTGCCTGTCACACTTACAAAACTATGTAAGTAGCCATGTGCCATGGCCCGTATGCCCAGCAACTCAGGTGGCTGAGGTGGGAGGATTACTTAAGGCCAGGAGTTCAAGACCAGCTTGGGAGACAGAATGAGAGACCTTATCTCTTATATATAAATGCATATACATGTATTATTTTTATTTATATTTATATATGTGTGTGTATGTGTGTAGCATCTGTGGAACAAGCTAGAATTGATTTCTTCTTTCACAGAAGAAAGAATGCCATCTACTGACTTAACTGTAGGGCTTAAGATGGAAATCATTAAGGGGGAGAAAGATTCTCTTTCCCTTGGTTCTATTTCTTTGCCTTTTATCTATTTTGCATTTGTTTTTATACCAGTCTTCTGGGTGCACACCACTTAGACACTTTGTTTTCTCTGTTCTAATAAAAAGATGAAGAATGTGTATTTTTAAATTGAATGAAAGCTACATATCCCGGTGGCATTTGATTATTATTAATAATAATATTTTATTATTCCCAACTCTGTTGGTTCAGTTGAAGAAATTGAAGGGAAGATTCCAGAACCCCACAGTACAGAAATATTTTGCCAAAAGTGGTAGTATGTGAAGGACCATTTTTTAAATTTTAATATCAATGTTTTAAATGTAAGAGAGAAATTTGTTCTACCTCATCAAGTCCAACTTTAAAAGAATCCCTATAAATTATTAACAAAGATGCTAGATTCACTCTAGCCATAAACAATAAACAGTAGAGATTATACTTATTTTAATACTATGTATTTAAAATTATTTTCTATCTACTGAAAATACCTGCTTTGCATCAAAATTATCTAGTGTGTCTTTGATTTTAGCATCTTTTCTAGAGCCTTTAGAGCAGGCGTCCTCAAACTACGACCCGCAGGCCACATGCAGCCTGCCGAGGACATTTATCCGGCCCACCCAGTGTTTTTGCCACCTCTGCCTGTCCAACTTAGCAGCCGACTTGTCCCAGGCCCACAGTGCACATGTATGGAACGTGTGCCGCACTCTCCAACGGCCCTCCAACGGTCTGAGGGACAGTGAACTGGCCCCCTGTTAAAAAAGTTTGAGGATCCCTGCTTTAGAGTATCAGATGGTGCACACATCTAGGTGTTTTGTGTGTTTTTGACATTGTAGGTAAAGATAGTCTTGCCAGAGGTCAACTTGAAATAGTGTTCTTTTGAATTTTAAGTAAACTGTTTTTCCATTTATTTCTAAATTTTTTTTCTTTGTTTCTTTTTTTTTTTTTTTGAGACAGGGTCTCACTTTGTCACCCTGGCTAGAGTGCCGTGGTGTCAGCCTAGCTCACAGCAACCTCCAACTCCTGGGCTCAAGCAGTCCTCCTGCCTCAGCCTCCCGAGTACCTGGGACTACAGGCATGCACCACCATGCCCGGCTAATTTTTTCTATATATTTTTAGTTAGCCAATTAATTTCTTTCTATTTTTAGTAGAGATGTGGTCTCGCTCTTTCTTAGGCAGGTTTCAAACTCCTGACCTTGAGTGATCCTCCCACCTAGGCCTCCCAGAGTGCTAGGATTACAGGTATGAGCCACCGCACCCGGCCTATTTCTAAAATTTTGAAGCATGCTTGCTACTCTATAGACATTTCTACTTTTAAGAGGAATTTAAAACTTTTAAAAATTAATTAACTATACTTCCAATAGTTTTAATATTTATTCTTAGTTTTGACTTGGCTAAATAATTTATAGGGCATATTGCTTTTCAAAGAGATGGAAGTTTAGAGATGACAAACAAATTCTAGGTGTTCATTATTTAGTTACCTATAATAAATCAGTATTTTTGTAGCTAATTGGTCTTTAGCAACACCAGAGTTATTTTAGCTTCCTAAAACATCCATAATTTTTAGCAGCTATGTTAATTTTCTGATTTAATTTTGTCCCTTCAATTTGTAAGACTACTTTTCCCAATATACATTGTTGTTTTCTGTGTAATTAAAGATAATATCATAGTTAGCAATTGCCAGTGATAACCAATTAGGGCTAATCCCCTGTTATTGGTAACAATTTGCATAATATATTGCTCAGCATAGAGTTTGTAATTTAAAATAATTCATAGGTTGCATGTCCTTTTGTCATTAATCATTTGCATTTTATTAGAATAAAGAGTATGTAGGGAACTGTTTCCATGCTATTTTTAGTCAGAAAATTAATAGATTTTATAATTGATTTTGTAAAACCCATGTTGAGACGAAATAATTAAAAATTTGCAGTAAACTATTTGCATTTTATGCCATAAGCTTTCCCTTTTTTTTTTTGAGACAGAGTCTCACTCTGTTGCCCAAGCTAGAGTGCTGTGGTGTCAGCCTAGTTCACAGCAACCTCAAACTCCTGGGCTCAAGTGATCCTCCTGCCTCAGCCTCCCGAGTAGCTGGGACTACAGGCATGCACCACCATGTCCGGCTAATTTTTTTAATATATTTTTTATATAGTTGGCCAATTAATTTCTTTCTATTTTTAGTAGAGACAGGGTCTCGCTCTTATACTGGCTGGTTTCGAACTCCTGAGCTCAAACGATCCTCCCACCTTGGCTTCCTAGAGTGCTAGGACTACAGACGTGAGCCACCACGCCCTACCCATAAGCTTTCTCTTGCACAGAAGTTACATGCTTTCTATTCTTCAGTTACTCCCTAAAATAATCACATTTCTATATCTGATAAAATGTATCTATATGCAAATTACAACTAACACAAGCTATTAATCTAATTATCAACAGTGTAAAGTGAGCTTACAGCAGAAGCAAAATTTTTAGAATTTGAGTTGGTTTGGAAAAATAAAATTTATATATATATAATATGAGATTTTTTTCATACTGGAATGTAAAACACTTGGAAAGATTCTTGTTGCCTGGTCTTACACCACTTTGCCTGTAGATAATTCAGTTGACCCTGGAACAATGCGGGGGGTTGGGTGCTGACTCCCTACACAGTTGAAAATCTGAGTACAGCTTTTGACCCCTCCCAAGTTTAACTACTTACCAATAACATAAAGAGCCGATTAACACATTTTTGTATGTTATAGGTATTATATACTGTATTCTTACAGGAAAATAAGCTAGAGAAAAGAAAATGGTATTAAGAAAATCATAAGGAATAGAAAATATATGCACTGATCATTACATGGAAGTGGATCATCATAAAGGTCTTCATCCTCGTCATCTTCATGTTGAGCAGGCTGGGGGGGGGAGGAGAAGGGCTAGTCTTGCTTTCTCAGGGGTGGCTGAGGCGGAAGAAAATCAGTGTATAAGTGGATTCTGCAGTTCACACCTGTATTCACTTGTCATGTCACACCTTCCACATTCATTGTGAATCCTTATTTATTTTCTGTCAGGGATCGGTCCCTGAGGATGCTGTTGCAACAGGACTAGGCAAAGCAATGAAGAATTCCTGAAAACCCTTGCAGTCAGCATGCCTACCGGAACTACCCTGGTCCCTAATTCCTCAACTCCGTTGTCTTCCAAGACAAATGCCTCAGACAGACGCTCATGGTGGTACCATGGGAACTGTCTGCATTCTGTAGTTACTACTTTACCTTTGTGTGTTTGCTGCCATCTTCTCGTTGCTTTGCCCAGATGAATTGAACTGTGTCTGTCGTGATCAAAAGATAAGAATAATTTTGCAGTATATATTTGCAACTTGTAAACTTTTCTTAGAATAATGTAACATAAAATTTCTTTTAGGTCATTGCATAATAATACCAGAAGTAAGCAAGCTACTTCTCAAACATAGTTTTAAGCTATTCTTTTAAATCCTATTGTGTTGCAAAAACTGAATCAAGTAGTCTTTAATGTTTAATGGGCTTTTTAAATTTTAAGTGGGTAGAGGTCAAGAGTGAGAAAATTGCAACTTTAAAACAGTAAACAAATCTGATTAGGTTTAATGCATTTATATCCTTTTAACTTTCTACTAACTTTCTAAGGATAGATTATCTTGAAACTATTAATATTTTGAAATTGAAAATTGAATTGCATTTTTACTTTCTCTCTGTTTCACTTTTATTATTCTCTCTACCCCTTGGTGCCCTTTTCAGTTTCCTCAGGCTGGGGAGAAATGCCTAATGTTCACTCAAAGGCTGAAAACTCTTGGGGAGAACCATCCTCCCCTTCTACCCTGGTTGACAATGGCACAGCAGCGTGGGGGAAGCCACCCAGCAGTGGTAGCGGCTGGGGAGATCGCCCCGCAGAACCCGCCGTGGCGTTCGGAAGGGCTGGCGCACCCGCTGCTGCTCCGGCCCTGTGCAAACCAGGTAGGCCTGCCATCCCGCCCGCCTGATCCGACCAGTTAGAGTTGGCACTCAGAGTATTCTATTTAGAGAAATACTTTTCATTGAATTTTTAAAACTAAATTTTTAGGATACTTTTATTATATGTTTATACTTTAAAACTAACTTTAAACCAAGACTGTAAAGAAATATTTGTCATGTCTGCTGCATGAACACAAAGGAGCTTTTAACAGAAGTCATGCCATCCATTTTATAGTAATGTGAATAAATACAAGTATCAAAGCCACCTAGCATATATGTTTGGTACTACTGGTAACATCCATTCTTCAGCAGTATCCTTGCCTGCCGCGTTAAGCAATTTAAACTTGCTGTTTCACTGAGCAAGATAGATAAACCATGTCATTTTTTTCTTCTGGAGATTAGTTTTTGAAAATATGGGTTACTTCACAGACACTCCTTATCTACTTTAGTCTTGTCAACAAGAATTCCACTTTGGGTACTCTTTGTTTATATTTACAACTTGAAAAAAGAAAAAAAAATTGTGCATTTTCCTCCCATTTTCTTAAAACGTAACAAATATACAGATAACATACATTCTTTCCAATGTCCAGATTATTTTTACCAACTATAATTCTTGTTATTATATGGGTGTTTTGCAATGCGATATTTACAATATTAATGTGAGTATAAGGTTGCAGATTTAAATCTGATATTAACATTAATTGCTCACGTGGCTGCAGAAGCTTCCTGTTTTCTTGGGCATCATTACATGTCCTAGATCTTAAAATGCAACTTTAATGGTTTTGTGTTTTGTTATTTTGCTAATACTAGATAATACATTCCATATGTCCACCATTCTACTGGAAGTATTTATTGCACTCATATTACTTTTTGTTACAAATGCAAAGAATACGGGAATTTTTGAGTATTTAGATTCAGATGCCATTTGAGACTATATTCTGTTTTTAGAATCTGTCCTGGAGGCCCCAGTTATATGCCTGTCCTATATGTTTGTAAGCATCCTACCCTTCTCGTCTGAAAGACCCCAGCTAACTGTGCTATCACCTAGTCTTTGGCCTTCTTCACGTTCTTCCAAGGAGTGAAAACTTGGGGTAATTTTGACACCGAAATTCACTTTGTACCTTAAGAAAGGAGAAAAAAATAACATCTTGAGATGGAAACTCAGTAGTCAGTTTGTAGTTCCATCTGCCTCTGCCCTGCTAGTTTACGTTTCCCAGGGGCCTGTTAGAAATGCAGGCTGTGGGGCCCAAGCTCAGACCTGCTGCATTCTGCTTGGTGCCCAGCCGACTCTCGCAGATGGCCAGTTTGACAAGCACTGGCCTATATGACATAACGCTCACAGGTTTGGATCAAGCAGTGTTAAAAACCGCCCAGAAGACAATGACATTTTTCAGGAATCTACATTTTAGTAGCTTTTCATACCATGTAGAGAGTGTCACCTTCTCCTGTAGCCCCTAGGATTTATTTTTAGCATGATGGTTAGTACATTAAGTTTGGAACAGTGCAGACTACAAATAGCTACAGTTTGAAGGAAAACATATAATATACATGTACATACATATCTAGTAGGAGAAATTAAAAAATGGATTAGTAAAAAGGTAGATTGCAATATACCTTTTGTCCCACCTCCCCTAAATTATATGTTGTAGTGAAGCATTGTCTACTCAAAGGGTGAAGGATTTGATAAGTTCATGTTGGCTCTCCTTCTAGCTTCAAAATCTATGCAAGAAGGCTGGGGCAGCGGTGGGGATGACATGAATCTCGGTACCAGCCAGTGGGAGGAGGAAGAAGGGGACATGTGGAATAATGCTGCTTCCCAAGAAAGTACCTCTTCCTGCACCTCCTGGGGGAATGCTCCCAAAAAAGGACTTCAGAAGGTATGACCAATACTCATATTAAAGAAATTAAACCCTGAAAATTAGTGGTACCTAAAACACATGCAGTTTAAAAGTGAAATTTCCAATAAATGGTGAAAAGATAGTCCTTACATTCTCAAAGTAATCTGAAAGATGCCACTTTACGAAAACAGTTTTCTATTACACCATTTTTATAGTAAAAAAAAAAAATGAAAATAACTTAAATGTACATTGATTGGGTAGCCAGTTAAATTATGCCACATCCATATTATGGAAAGCTAAACATCTTTCAGAGGAAATTCTAGATATATACTGATACGAAAAGATGACTAAAATACATTGTTAAATGAAAAGCAATGTACAGAAAAATGTGTATAGCACACACCCAGTTTGGTGAGGGGGCAGGGTGTGTGTGTGTGTGTGTGTGTGTACATGCACATGTACATCACAGCTTCTATAGAATGTTTTGAATTCTCTGTAAGGATAGATAAGAAACTTCAGGTGTGGTGGCTCTCACCTGTAATCCTGTCCCTTTAGGAAACTGGAGGCAGGAAGGACGGCTTTTAGGCCAGAAGTTTAAGACCAGCCTGAACAAGAGCGAGACCTTGTCTCTACAAAAAGTAGAAGAAAAGAATTAGTTGGGTGTGGTGGCATGAGCCTGTAGTCCCAGCTACTTGGGAGGCTAAGGCAAGAGGATCGCTTGAGCCCAGGAGCTTGAGGCTACTGTGAGCTATGATGATGCCTCTGCACTGTAGCCCGGGCAGCAGAGTGAGACCCTGTCTCCTAAAGGAAAAAAAAACTGCTAAGAGTTTCCTCTTGGAGAGAACAGGAACTAAGCAGATGGGGTGGCATGAAAAGTAGACTCTTGTTATACCTTTTTTATACCTTTGAATCATGTGAATATACTACTGTTAAAAAAAAAAATTAGGTTAAAAAAACCAGTTAGCAACAAGAGAACCCAGAAACTAAAATCAGTGCTCTCTATTCATAAGGAGTAGAAGTAATTTACAGACATCAAAAAAAAAGTCTTTTTACAGCTGGGCTGACAAATAATCCAGTTAATGATGGGACCCAAAATGCCAAATTGGTAAATTATAATATTATATAATCTTAGCTAATCTGGCTTTGGCAGCATAGTAATGATTAAAATAGCGTGCAAATAAGCTGCTTCCTTAAGGAAAGAAAGCCCGTTAGCTTATATAACTCCACGTGCTCCATTATATGGTTATGGCAGGGTCAATTTTGAAAAGCACCGTGAAGAATATTTTTAGAGGGGAATTTTTTTATATTGTGCTAATGCGTCATTGGAGACTTTGCAGTTGCAGACATGGAGGGCAGTTACTGAGCAGCCGTTTCTGTCCCGCCCGCACCCTGTCCTCTTCCTCCTCCCTCATTGCAGGTTCCTACTTACTCCTTTTCTCTGCTAACGGCTGTAAGTAATGAATAGTTAATAAAATTAACAGGGTTTTTTTCTTTCTTTCTTTCTTTTTGTTGCCTTTTCATTTATTGGAATGAACCCCCCTGCATCTTAATCACTTTTTAGAATAAAGCTTATAAAAGGGCAAAAACCATTAATTTTTAGTAAACTTCACATATGGCTATGTTCAAGGGAGTACATCTTATGGTTATGTGATAATGGAAGTAGTATATATTTGTGATGAAGTAAATTAAATTTCTAGGAAAGAGAAATAATTATTCTCCTTTTTTTTTTTTTTTTTTTTTTTTTGAGACATAGTCTCACTCTGTTGTCCGGGCTAGAGTGCCATGGCATCAGCCTAGCTCACAGCAACCTCAAACTGCTGGGCTCAAGAGATCCTCCTGCCTCAGCCTTCCAGGTAGCTGGATCTATAGGCATGCGCCACCGTGCCCGGCTAATTTTTTCTATATGTATTAGTTGGTCAATTAACTTTTTTTTTTTTTTTTGAGACAGAGTCTCACTTTGTTGCCCAGGCTAGAGTGAGTGCCGTGGCATCAGCCTAGCTCACAGCAACCTCAAACTCCTGGGCTCAAGCAATCCTTCTGCCTCAGCCTCCCAAGTAGCTGGGACTACAGGCATGTGCCACCATGCCCGGCTGATTTTTTCTATATATTTTAGTTGGCCAATTAATTTATTTCTATCTATTTATGGTAGAGACGGGGTCTCGCTCAGGCTGGTTTTGAACTCTTGACCTCGAGCAATCCACCTGCCTCGGCCTCCCAGAGTGCTAGGATTACAGGCATGAGCCACCGCGCCTGGCAACTTCTTTCTATTTATAGTAGAGACAGGGTCTTGCTCTTGCTCAGGCAGTTCTTGAACTCCTGAGCTCAAGCAATCCTCCCTCCTCGGCCTCCTAGAGTGCTAGGATTACAGGCGTGAGCCACCGTGCCCGGTCTAGTCCGCTTTTTTTTAAGTCCATAAATTACACACATACACCAACCTGCAAATGCATCCTGATGCTTTACTATAGTATTAGCCACGAAATACTCTCAGGGACTTTCTGGAGTACAGCACTATTCAATGTTAATACAGAAAGATTCCGTGACTTTTAAATCACAATGAATTTAGGCCATCTCCCATTTCTGGAAGAAATGCATTAAGATGTCACTCATGTACTTCCCCTTGCTTGCACTTTGTTCCAGGGCATGAAGACATCTGGCAAGCAGGACGAGGCCTGGATCATGAGCCGGCTGATCAAACAACTCACAGACATGGGCTTCCCGGTGACTGACATCTTGTTTTACTGCTACCTACCAGTGGGCCACTCGAATGAATAGCCCTGATTGTTTCCTCTCCATGGTTGTCATGTGTGACGAGGCAGGAAGCATATTCGGGGGATGAGATTATTGATATCATCCAACTTCCAATTCCCCCTTTACCTGTGCAATTTGGGTTAGGGATATCATTGCTTTGAACCACAGCAAAAACCCACACGATTTCTATTGAGAAAGGTGTGAAAGCCTTTTCTTACTAAAAGAATAAAAACTGCTGTGTGATTTTTAATTTTCATTGGTTTATACAGTTTTGTATTTTCTTTCACTTTACAATTAAAAGTGAATTGCATTAGTTCATGCAGTAGATTGACAAAGATCCCAAGAGAAAACTTGGTATAAAGTACCAGAGCTCCATATCCAGAAAAAATATCTTAAGCAAACCTGTATATTTCCTGAGCTTCTGATCACTTGTAGGGAGAATTCAGATCGCAGGGTATCCCCTAAAAATGTATCACAGTCTGTTCTGACCCTGAGATGGGAGGACATGAGTTCAGATAGTGAGGGATGTCGCCCATATTTGCCACATATTCCCTTCAAATGTCTTCCTTCCAAATCCAGAGGGTGAGAGAGGCCTCAGGGAGTCCTGATTTATACTGTCGCACTTAGCACAGGGCCCTAGTGGCTCTGATCATCCACTGAGATTAATCTGTTCCAATATGGGGATAATTATCAGAGTGAATCTGTTTTTGTTTCTTGGTGAAAAGTTGTTGATGATAGAGCCTAGAGTTCATGCAGTAGAAAACAAAGCTCTAGCCATGTGCAGTGGCTCATGCCTGTAATCCTAGAACTCTGAGAGGCCAAAGCAGGATTGCTTGAGGCCAGGAGTTTGAGACCAGCCTAGGCAACATATTGAGACCCTATCTCTACAAAAAATTTAAAAATTAGCCAGGCATGGTGGTGCATGCCTGTAGTCCTATCTCCTCAGGAGGCTGAGGAGGGAGGATCACTTGAGCCCAGCAATTTGAGGCTGCAGTGAGCTGTGCTCATACAACTATTCTCCAGCCCTAGTGACAGACCAAGTCCCTGTCTTTTTAAAAATAAATGAATGAATGAATAAAAGCAAATAAATGAAGCTCTACACGCTGACAATGACTTTAACATAGTTGCTGGCACTAGAGAGAGGCAGATGGGGATGTGACTTAGGAGGACAGGAGCCTGTCCTGTCCTCACTGTCTGCATGTGGCAGTGTCTATGTCCTGCTCTCTTGGCTTCATTGCATCTTTGCTGAATCAGTGCGGCTCGGTGTTACACCGGAAACGATTATAGGAGGATTTACAAAATTTTGCTGATACTCTACATTTTGTTTCTAAAGTATTAAATACAAGTTCTAAAAAGCAAGTCAGTATGTTTTCTCATTACAAGTATTTTTTATTTAAGATATTTATCTCTAACCTCAACAATGGAGAAAAGTATGTCCAGTTCAGAAACGTAATAACCATTTCTCTAAGTTAATAGCGATTAACCTATTTACAAGCTTTTCCTCTTATTAATGCTCATTATGAAAACTCTGTTTTCCTACACAGAGAGAGCCAGCTGAAGAGGCCTTGAAGAGCAACAACATGAACCTTGATCAGGCCATGAGTAAGTCCTATGACACACTTCAACTACACTTTTTTTTAAAGATACCCATTTGTGAAATTTTACTTTCCGGAAGCATTTTCTTATAGCGATGGGTTAATGGTTGAGTATGTACCAGGTAGGGTAGACAGGACTAGGCTCCAGGGAAAGAGCAGCCACTTAAGTGCACTAATCACAGGGTGAGTCTCTTAGGACTAGTGGGCTTTGGAGACAAATGGCCAGTGCCATATTTGGAGCATGTTTGCTTTTTTCATTATTTTTTCCAGTACTTCAACAAATACATGGATTTTTTTCTATCCATTTTGAAGGGAGGTAGCAATAATACTCTTGGAGGGAGACACTAGGATCACACGCCAGACTTCATTTGGTTCTAACTGAGCACATTCCTCATGCCTGGTCCCACAGTGGGCTCGCATGGGGTCAACAGAAGCTTCGCCTTGCTGGCCAAGCACTGACTCTTGTTGAGAAATGAGCTTTACTGTCAAGAAACAAGCAACCAGCCTGAGCAAGAGTGAGACTCCGTCTCTGCTATCAATAGAAAGAAATTAATTGGCCAACTAATATATATAGAAAAAATTATCTGGGCATGGTGGCGCATGCCTGTAGTCCCATCTACTTGGGAGGCTGAGGCAGTAGGATTGCTTGAGCCCAGGAGATTGAGGTTGCTGTGAGGTAGACTAATGCCATGGCACTCACTCCAGCCTGGGCAAGAAAGTGAGACTCTGTCTCAAAAAAAAAAAAGAAAGAAAGAAAAATAAAAAAAAGAAATAAGCAACCCTAGTTCCGGAGCTGCTTCAAATTAATAATTATGTTAAATATTTATGTTTAAATACAATCAATTCTTGTTATTCTTGGTAGTTATGTTCTATGAAGTTACTGCAAACACTGAACTAACAAATACCAAACCAGTGCTCCCAGGGGATGCACAGGTTTCGGTTCCTGTGAGCCTCTGGGCACAGCATTCTTATCGATCGATCAGTACGTAGCCTTGTTTTATGTGTATTTCTGTTTCAAGACACCTTACTGTATATTTCTCAAAAATAACTATATGCCATATTTCTTTATAATAAAACATTACCTGAGAAGGGTTTAACATTTTTCTAACCTGGAGAATGTGACCATAAATTCCTTTGGCTTCCGGACTCATAACAGTGCCATCCACTGCATTTTGGTCCATCCCTCCAGCCTCTTTTACATAGTTTTATCACACACTACAGATGTTACTCCAGCACTTTCCGAGCAGCCTCACATATGGGTCAGCGAATTTTCTCTTGCTTTTTCTGGTTATACTGTATCATTGATTTGTTAATGTTGGACTCACAGCCACAGGTGCTTTAACTCCTGCCTGGAGGAAACTCACCCAGCACATGTGTTTTCTCTGTGAGGCACAGCACGGCCTTGTTGGGCTTAGAAACACCAGACAGCGCTTCAGCGCTACACTGGGGACCATCTTAAACACTGGAATCAACAGAGTAGCAGAAAAGTATGAAAAATGTGGCCCTAACTATATCACCAAAAAGATACTTCTTTACAATGTGAGATCAAAACAAGACCTGAGCTGGGAACAGGACCCAAATTTTTTGATAATCTACACATGTCCACAAATAACCACAAAAGTGCCATGATCATCGATTTTGAGGTTACAAATAAATTTTAGCAAAAAGGTGACTTTACAAGTATTGAATCCATGAATAATGAGGATAGACTGTATAATCACGTGCAGGTGCCGAAAGGTATGGTGCAGACTGCCAAGACAGGAAGAATCAGAGTGAGCTGGAAGAAGTGAATTCTAACTTCTTACAATTGTCGAATAGTACAGAGTTAAAGTGGGCTAAACAAATACTAGTCACTAAGCCAAAAGAGCCACGAGGACAGAAACTGTCCTGCACAGGATTGTATCCCTCACGTCTGGAAGAGGCCTTGCAATAACCCGGACTCAGCAAGTGGAAAGAGACAGCCCTGCTGTTGTAGACACAGTAGTCAGGGAAGGCCTTCTGAGACAGGGCAGTGGTGGCCTGGTGACTGAAGTGGAGAGGTTCAGAGGGCAGACAGGGCCAGATCGCAGACATGTGGGAGCAGGAGAGGAGGTGCCATGGAGGAGCCAGCTGTCAGGGTTTTGGCCATAGTGAAACCAAGTGCTCTCTCTGTCCCTTTGGCTCCCCGTTTCCTAAAGGGTGGGGGGCGCACCCCTCCCTGAGGCTGTAGCTGGTGCCTGTCGTGTGCTCGGCACTCGTGACTAACGTGCACTGGCGTTCTGTTTTCAGCATTGCTTCTGTTTGTTGTGCTCCAGGCGCTCTGCTGGAAAAGAAGGTGGACGTGGACAAGCGCGGCCTGGGAACGACAGACTACAATGGAATGGTCACCAAACCCCTCGGCTGCCGCCCACCGATCTCCAAAGAGTCTTCCATGGACCGCCCCACCTTTCTTGACAAGGTATCAATCTAAGTGGTTCTTCATTTGCTTTTTTAACAAGAATGCTTTTCTTTTTAACTGTGTCATTAATGTAAACTAGATTAAAAACTTGCTGGACTGTAATATTTAAGTGACTTTAATCCTTTTTTTCCTAATATATACAAATATTTAACCCAAAAGAGGGAGTGTTGTATTTCACATGATGTTACTAGGAATGAAACAGGCTGGAATTGAAAATTAATTTTAACTTTTATTGTGTGAACTTGGCTGGATGTCTGTTTTGATTTGTCCAATGGACAACAGTCATCAGATTTCTGTGTTTACTCTCTCATCTTCAAAACACAGTTCTTCCATTTGTAAATGATATGTTACATGTTTAATCTCAGAAAAATGGATTAGAAGTGGTGGAGGCCAGGCATGGTGGCTCATACCTGTAGTCCCAGTGCTTTGGGAGGTCAAGGTGGGAGGATCGCTTGAGCCCAGGAGTTCTAGACCAACCTGGGCAACATAGCAAGACCCTGTTTCTACCAAAAACGAAACAAAATCAAATGATTATGTGAAATGGGAAGTGTGAAAAATAAAAATAAATAAAATAAAGAAGTGGAGCTTGTGCACCTGTGTCTGGCTGGCCCCTGCTGATGGCCACCTGCCTGACCACTGCAGGTATCTGCAGAAAGCTCCCCGGATGTCTAACAAGTCCAGTCAGAGCACGGTCCTGAGTACTGTCTTGTGTTAATGTCCCTGCTCCAGAGCGGTGTGACTACAAAGAGGGGAAAAGTGTCATTTTAAATTCAATCAAAATGTTGAACTTGAAAATAAAATTGAAGCATGGACAAGTTAAGAAAAAAAAAGAAGAACAGGCTCATGGGTGAGGAGTCTCAGGGTCACGAGAGCCTTTACATTGGCCCCCAAACTGAGGCCTCCACCACCGCTGTGCTGCAGGACGCCGTGGCTGCGGGTGGGCCGGAGTGAGGCCCCGCCCTCTCCTGTCCCTCCTCGGTGTGGGCAGGATTACAGGGTGTCCCATGAAATTGGAACTTCAGATAAATAAGAAATAATTTTTGGAATATACTTATATTAAAAATTGTTCATCTGAAATTCCAGTGTAACTCAGCATCCTGTGTTTTTATTTGCTAAATCTGTCAGCCCTAAATGGGACCCCGGCCTGTTTTCTTATCTTTAAAAGGTTGGGGTAATACCTCAGGCTGGTCATGACGTTAGATGAGATAAATTTGCAAAAGTTCCGGCACATAGTGAGACCCTCAATAAATGTAAAAATAAAAATTAACAAGATTCTGTTATAACTTACCCTCTTACTAGGCTAAGCCATATGAAACTGCTATGTTTGTAGGTCAGAAACAATTGAATGCCAACAGAATTCGGCCTAATGTATGTATTCCTAGAGCCTTGGTAATAACTTCTCAGAAAGAACATGTTTATTTGAAAACGGTTGTAAAGTGTTTCTTTTTAGACTTTTGTCATTGATTTTGTCCTTTTCTCCCTACTCCTATCCAAGGCAGGGCCAATAGTGTATGAGAATATTAGCAGTTAATGTATGTGTTTGTAAAATAATTTTTTAAATGAAAGCAGCATCTTAATCCTATTTCTCTCTCTCTTTTTCCCTCTTCATTTTGCCCATGTTCTCCATTCCCTTTTTATCCACACTTTTTTGATCTTTGAATTCTTTGTTCATCCATACCTTTTTCTATTTCCTTGGGAAACTATTTGGTGCTTTGTCACTGACGGACACTGCACGCAGCTCACCCTCTCTTTCTCCAATCAGGATGGCGGCCTCGTGGAAGAGCCCACGGCTTCACCGTTTCTGCCTTCCCCAAGCCTGAAGCTCCCCCTTTCAAACAGCGCACTCCCCAATCAGGCCCTGGGTGCGATTGCCTCAGGGCTGGGCATGCAGAACTTGAATTCTTCTAGACAGGTAAGGCTATTGTCAGAGAGCGGAATGTGGTCTTTGTTTTCCTTGCCTTTTAAAAAATGTGTTTGAAACATAAACTTTCTTATTTTTAGTTTATACCTCTATTTTTTTTTTTTTTTTTTTTGAGACAGAGTCTCACTTTGTTGCCCAGGCTAGAGTGAGTGCCGTGGCGTCAGCCTAGCTCACAGCAACCTCAAACTCCTGGGCTCAAGCAATCCTGCTGCCTCAGCCTCCCAAGCAGCTGGGACTACAGGCATGCGCCACCATGCCTGGCTAATTTTTTCTATATATATTAGTTGGCCAATTAATTTCTTTCTATTTATAGTAGAGATGGGGTCTCACTCTTGCTCAGGCTGGTCTCGAACTCCTGAGCTCAAACGATCCGCCCACCTCGGCCTCCCAGAGAGCTAGGATTACAGGCGTGAGCCACCACGCCCGGCCATA